>JADKLZ010013784.1:3192-13965 GCA_021533235.1 Biomphalaria straminea | reverse complement strand
TATGAAAACTACTTTGAAAGGATGTGACCTAATTAAATGTGAGCTTCTGATGTCTACTCTTACTAAAGAATAGTAAAGATGAAGTGTCTATTAATTCCTTTTTGTCTTTTCTAGTGTTGTAACTCTGTTTCCACACCATTATTGTGGTGCGCATTTGTGCACTATTAAAACACTGTTATGAAAATAGTTGTACACAGGAAGGAAGTCTCGATGGAACGTTGGTTGTTGACATCGGCCTTGTTTGGAGATCCATGTTGATTAAACTTATATTGTTATTGTTTTCCTTGCCGTTGAGTTGCTTAATGTAAGATATTACATTGGTGTCAGAGGTGAGGATTATAGGCAACTCAACGGGAGGAGGGTAAGTAATGGCTTCCCGTGATAGAAAAGTAATGGCTTCTCCTGTTATGAAGCAGCTAGATCAGCTCTCGGTGAAAGAAATTAAACAAGAGCTGCGGGATCGAAGTCTGAAGATTGGGGGTAGTAAGGAGACGCTTACAGCTAGGCTCCGACAGGCCCTGATTGAGGAAGAGGAGGACCCGGACAGTTATCAGTTTGAGGTGGGGCCAGATATAACTGAACTCCTAGGTAGGATGCAGGAAAAGTTGGATACACTTGATGGAATGCAAGATACAATGGACACACTTGATATAGGGATTAGAACGATGCAGGACAAAATAGACACACTAGATACAGGGATCAGGACTGAATTAGTATCAGTGAACCAGAAAATAACCTTAATTGAGGAAAAGATGAACCAGAGAGTCGACATAGTAGAAAAAGACATAGCAGAACTGAGGGCTCAGGTTAGAGAAGGGCTCAGCAAGGCGCCGGTGACCACTACTGGATCAGTGTTACCTGCAGTGCCTGGAAAGATGAAACCTCCTATATTTGATGGTTCCGTGTCCTGGTCCGTGTATAGGAAACAGTTTGACGCAGCGGCACAAGTTAACAAATGGATCAGTGAGGAAGAGAAAGCAACGGCCCTTGTGTTATCCCTAAGAGGAAAAGCCTCCGAATTGCTTCAGTCGCTACCGAACCAGCAGGATTTTGTTGCTCTTGTTCAGGCTCTGGAACTCCGGTACGGGGATGAACATTTGCAAGAAGTTTATCGAGTGCAACTGAAAACCCGAAAACAACGCCTCGATGAGACACTACAGGAGCTGGAGACAGACATCGAACGCCTCGCACATTTGGCCTACCCAACCGCCGCACAAGATTTTCTGGAGGTCATCATCACAGACGCTTTCATTGATGCGCTTCGAGACCCTGAGTTGAAGAAAGCCACAAGAGTTAGTGGTAAACGCAAGGCAGGTGAAGCCCTGGTTTACGCTCTGTCATATGAGGCTGCCAAAGACGCATCTGGGAGCACTCACCAGGGCCCAAGGCTGGACGTCAAGGAAGAAGATTTCACACAACTTGTCAGACGGGTGACAGAGGCACTGGATGAAAGACGAAATACACGGATACCGGAAGATCAGCCCATGGCCCCTGTACGATGTTGGAATTGTGGTAAACTTGGCCATATTCAAAGGAACTGCACTGGAAGATTTCGACAAACCGGTACCCCTCACAGGCCAGAAATGTATACAGGAACTGGTTCCCGGGGCTACCAGGGAAACTAGCTCGCGCCGGCTTCAAGGGGCGGAAACCGGCGACACAGAGAATAAGAGCCCCCGCAACCGTCATCCCTGTCGCCGTGCTAGGGCAGAATGAGAGTCTGAAGGTAGAAGGCAAGATCGGTACTGAAAACTATCGCTTTCTGCTTGACACTGGTGCTTCCCGATCAGTCATTCGGCCAGAGTTGGTGAACAAAAACAATATGACCAAGGTGAATTCATATTCCTTAAAAACCGCCAGCGGTGAGTTAATGCCTATACAAGGACTAACTAGTGTTAAATTCGAGCTTGGGAACCAGTTATTCATTCATGAATTCCTTATAGCCAATATAACCGATGACTGCATCATTGGACTTGACTTCCTGCAGAAATTCGAGTTTTCGATTAACATTGGCGGAGGAGTTTTGATATGTGGGGATGTAGAGATTCCTTTACTAAACGACGGGAATGAAGAAGAGAATGATCGAATCAGAAGAATCCTGTTGACGGAGGATACGAGCTTGCCCGCAATGTCTGAAGTAATTATTTGGGGAAAATTAGAGCATGGTCATACAAAAACGAGAACGGCAATTGTCGAGGGCAAGGAGGATAACTGCAGTGAATTTGCCGTGGGTAAGACGTTGGTCATGATCGGTAGGGATCAAAAGGTACCTGTAAGAGTTATGAACCTTGGCTTGGGTGAAAGAAAACTACGAAAAGGCAGCATCCTCGCTGTTTGCCATACGGTGGACCTGATACAAAATTGTAGCGATAATAACATCATCAAGGACAGCACTGCATCAACCCACCCCTATATTACAAAACTCCTGGGGGAGATAAAGACAAATTTATCAGATGAACAATATGCCAGTGCCGAAAAACTGATTTGTGAGTTTAGCGATATATTTCCGACTGATGAGACAGATTACGGGCGGACGAATATGGTGTAACATCGTATTGACACAGGAAACACCAGACCAATTCGACATCCGCCACGTCGACTTCCGCTAGCAAAACAAAAAGAAGCAATGGACATGATAGAATGCATGAGACAACAGGGAGTCATTGAGCCTTCAAATAGTCCGTGGTGCTCACCTATAGTCTTAGTAAAAAAAAAAGACGGTTCTATGAGATTCTGTGTAGATTATAGATCGTTGAACGAGGTCACCCATAAGGACAGTTATCCTTTACCTAGAATAGACGACACATTTGACACGCTTACAGGAGCACAGATATTCTCTACTCTTGATTTAAAAAGTGGTTATTGGCAGGTTGGAATGCATTCTGAAGATAGAGAGAAAACTGCGTTCTCTGCAGGAAACGGTCTCTGGCAATTTACGGTAATGCCTTTTGGGCTCTGCAACGCTCCGGCCACATTTGAGCGATTAATGGAACGGGTCTTACAAGGACTTAACTGGAACACCTGTCTTGTCTATCTGGATGACATTATCGTCTTGGGTAGGACGTTTGAAGAACATCTGGTAAATTTGAAGGAGGTGTTTCAAAGGATACGAGGCGCTGGGATGAAACTCAACCCAAAGAAGTGTTCTTTGTTTAAAGAGAGTGTAAAATATCTTGGGCACATAGTATCAGGTGACGGCATTCACACAGACCCCGACAAGACTGAGGCAGTAAAACTGTGGCCTACACCATCCAATATTCGAGAATTAAGAAGTTTTTTAGGGCTCTGTACTTACTATAGACGTTTTGTGCCACATTTCTCCAATATATGTGCACCCCTTTATCGATTGACAGAACAAAAGAGGTCATTCAACTGGACACAGGAGTGTCAAGAGTCCTTTGAAATGTTAAAAGACACACTCGTCTCAACCTCCATACTTGCCTATCCGATACCAGGCATGGCGTTCATTTTGGATACTGATGCAAGCAACACCGGAATAGGCGCCGTCATCTCCCAGAAGATTGATGGAACGGAGCGAGTCATTGCTTACTTCAGCCGTAGTTTGTCAAAGGCTGAAAGGAACTACTGTGTCACAAGACGTGAACTTCTTGCCGCCGTCGATGCAATAAAGCATTTTCATAAGTACCTTTATGGACAGAAATTTATTTTAAGGACAGATCACGCGGCAATACAATGGCTGCTTTCTTTTAAGTGCCCTGAAGGGCAGGTCGCTAGGTGGATCGAACGTCTGCAAACCTATGAATTTGAAATTCACCATCGAAAAGGACTAATTCACCAGAATGCTGATGCACTGTCTCGACGACCTTGCAAAACAGAATGCAAACATTGTAAGAAAGCTGAAGAAAAGGAAGCGATAATTGATTGTCGACGTTTAGATTTGAATGTTTTAGGACCCTGGTCTGATGAGAATATCCGAGATGATCAACTGAAAGATGAGGATCTGGCAACCGTTCTTCTTTGGAAAGAGAGGGGAGAGCGACCAGATTGGCAACACATTGCTGAGAAAGGGGCTACCATGAAGGCGTACTGGGCACAATGGGATTCAATGGTAGTAGAAAACGGTGTTCTCAAGCGAATGTGGGAATCTACCGATGGGACATCAACACGATTACAAATAGTTCTCCCAAAAGTGAGAGTCCAGGACGTACTCCAAGAGTTGCACAATGGCGCCACAGGTGGTCACTTGGGTATTAACAAGACGTTGGAGAAAGTGAGACAAAGGTTTTATTGGTGTCGGTACAAGGAAGATGTAGAGGATTGGTGCAGAAGATGTGACCGGTGTGCATCAACAAAAGGCCCGCAACGTCGAACAAGGGGACCCCTACAACAGTACAACGTAGGTGTTCCATTCGAGAGAATCGCACTCGATATAGCTGGCCCGTTTCCTGAGACACTAAAAGGAAACAGATATATTCTAGTGATAATGGACTATTTCAGTAAATGGCCTGAGGCTTTCGCGATACCAAACCAAGAAACCACAACAATAGTCGATATTTTGGTGGAACACTGGATTAGCCGCTTTGGTGTACCTATGGAACTACATTCGGATCAAGGACGCAACTTTGAATCCAAGCTATTCCAAGAAATTTGCAGAATCTTAAAAATTGAAAAGACTCGAACAACGCCACTGCACCCACAATCAGACGGGATGGTAGAACGCTTTAATCGTACGTTGATACAACACCTGGCTAAAATGACTGTAGAACAACAAAACGATTGGGATGACTGCATTCCTCTATTCCTCATGTCCTATAGAGGAGCAGTTCATGCAACCACTGGTTATACACCAGCCAAATTATTATTTGGTCGGGAACTTCGGCTGCCAGCAGATCTTTTATTTGGGCTGCCAGGAGACAAACCAACGACAGCAAGCGAGTACGTAGCAGATCTTAGAAGGAGACTCGAGACGGTTCATGCACTTGCACGAAGTCGGTTAAAAGAAAATAGCGACCTCATGAAGACCAGATACGATAAAAGGGTCAATTGTACTGGTTTTGTGGAGCATGATCTTGTTTGGCTGTATAACCCAAAGAGAAAGAAGGGAAGATCGCCTAAATTACAAAAGGATTGGGAAGGACCTTATAGGATTTTGAAAAGAATTAACGACGTGGTTTACCGCATTCAGAAGGGTCCCCGAACTAAATGCAAGGTGGTACATGTCGATCGGTTGTACCGGTATTGTGGAGAACAGACAGGAACGGAGTCAGTTCGGGACGAACAGACTTAGGAAGGGGGCAGTGTAATGACCATGCTCTGTAGAGACTCTATGGCTGTGCACCGGCGCACGAGAATGGACTGAATGAATGAAGAGAGGAGGAGGGAGTGCGAGTGGAGAGAGAAAGATTATTACGTTTTTAACAGCCTGGTCTCCTTGGGCCCTACAGCGCATCGAGAAATCCTGCTGGTGCAACGCTTGGAACAAATGGTTCTGATGACCACCGCCATGACATCTTCTGCCTCTCTTTCTGCTATGAGGCTGCCCTTAATCAAGGCAGATCAATTGGAGAGGAAGGAAAAAGAGACATACGCAAAGCACAACGCAGATGGCTTCATTGAGGTGGCAAGATAAGATCATTGTCGCCACAATCGACAGACCTCCGCCTGCATCAACTGGTCCACTGCTCTTGGTCATGAAATCGATTTTTGTCCGGGACGGACAAATCTGAGAAGGGGGCAATGTTGTAACTCTGTTTCCACACCATTATTGTGGTGCGCATTTGTGCACTATTAAAACACTGTTATGAAAATAGTTGTACACAGGAAGGAAGTCTCGATGGAACGTTGGTTGTTGACATCGGCCTTGTTTGGAGATCCATGTTGATTAAACTTATATTGTTATTGTTTTCCTTGCCGTTGAGTTGCTTAATGTAATATATTACACTAGTCTACATTAATTTTTTTTTCTCTATAATAACACTAAGATACTGTAATTATGTTTAGTGTAGCTTTACATCGAAGGACTCTGCCTGTTTAGATCAATAAGTTGGTTGCTGACATATACTCTCATTCTGTCTCTCTCCTCTTTTAATAGATCTTATTATATTGTTACTTGTATATTTTAATATTTATCTAAATAGAGATATATATAATATAGATTTTTTTTCTTCAAACTTTTATGAAAATAATATAAGGTCTGAGAAGAGGGCTTTTATTTTCTGAATGGAAGCCATTTTGCTTCACCCCACATAAGAAACAGTCCATAAATGGGTACATCATACACACTATAGGAGTCCTATCCCCAACACTTTTCCTAATATTCATAAAGGATCTAAATCAAAACCTACCAAGAAAAGTTAAAAGTAGCATGTATGCAGACGACCTTGCCTTAATTAGCACAGAAGAATATGTAGGAACATCAAAATTTCGATTACAAGACGCTCTGGATAAACTCAACAAATGGTCCAAAGACTGGGGCATGTCCATCAACACAAAAAAGACAACATATACCATATTCTCACTGTCAACAAAACAACAAACAATAAAATTAACATTAAATAAGGAAGTTTTAGAAAAAAATGACAGCCCTACATATCTTGGAGTCACTTATGACCCAAGACTAACCTGGAAAAACCAAATAGACAAAACACAGAGCAAAGGCATCCAAAGACTATCTCTCTTGAAAAAATTATCTGGCACAGATTGGGGAGCTAACCACAACATCCTGAAAAAGACCTATACCAGTTATGTAAGACCTGTATTAGAATATGGTGCCACAGCATGGGGCTCAGCAGCTCAAACCAACCTAAGAAAAATAGACAAGGTTCAAAATATTGGGCTAAGGATAATGACAGGAGCAATGAAAACAACACCCATAAGAGCTATGGAGGAAACTACTGCCCTGATCTCTCTAGATGAAAGAAGAGAAATAAAAATCCTCTCCCAATTTACCAAATTGGAAACCTTAGAAAGGCACCCACTCAAAACCAAAATCAACAAAACTGGCACTAAAAACCGTCTCAAAAGGACCAATTTCATACAGGAATCTGTTAACCTAAAAAAGAAACACCAACTCGAAAAAGTAACCCTAAAATCCTCGATACAACATAATGATTCTCCACCCTGGGACGAAAGCCCTCTTCCTACTATAAGGGACCATATTGAAAACATAAAAAGAAAATCTGACTACAGACCAACAGAGCTCAAGGAAATAGTGAACTGTTTTCTTCAAACCAATTACCCTAACGATCAGTGGATCCGAGTTTACCGTTACACAGATGGATCATCCCATAAAGCCACCACAAATGGAGGAGCTGGAATTCTCATCGAATGGCCAGATGGAAAAATGCTAGAAAAATCCATTGCAACTGGAGAATTCTCTGACAGCCACAGAGCAGAAAGGGAAGCACTAACACTAGCTGCTACTATGCTAGCTAATCATCCAAGTTCCCCACACAGTCAGATTGTCTTACTGACCGATGCGAAGACAACCCTTCACGGCTTGCAGAACTCTGGATTCTCTTGTGTTGAAAACCTCAGAGCAGCACTGAAAAAACTCAACAACAACAGCAAAAAGACTGTTGTTCAGTGGGTGCCAGCTCATATTCAACTAGAGGGAAACGAGAAGGCTGACTCACTCGCCAAGGACGGAAGAAGTGGCTCACAAATGAACTCTGCACTCTACCCGGAAGAAATGAAGAAATTAATTATAAATAAAATAAATGAGAAATGGACAAGCTCACATCCAAATCACAAGAAAGATGATGCTTACTATAAGCTATCCCGACAAGATCAACGTGTAATCTTTCGACTCAGGACCGGACACAACAGAATGCGACAACACATGTACCGGAAGCTCAAAATTGGAACCAGTGATATCTGCCCATGTGGAGTGTCATCAGAGAATGCAGACCACGTCCTCCAAGACTGCGCTCTTTACCAAGAGGCCCGACTAAGACACTGGCCCCAAAACACCCCAATAGAAAGAAAACTATATGGAGAGCTCCCTGACTTGGAAACCACTGCGCAGTTCATCTCAGATATTGGTGTAGTGATCTGAACCCTCCAACATAACAATGAGAACGAAGAAGAAGAAGAAGAAGAAATACACACTATGTTTAGGGTCTCCTCAGGCCTGATTTTTTTAAAGTACACTACTTTTTGTCTTTTCAATTACTTTAACCTTACAAAACTAGTTTCATAGGCAGCCTTAGATATTGCTTTAGAGTAGCATTAGATTATTAACCCAGATCTATAACTGAGGGCCAGTAGGATAGATTGACATATATGACATCTGCACTAACCGAACAAGATCATACAATTTGTTCTTTGGGTGCAACTTCTATGGATATGTTGCTATTATACATTAGTCTTTGGCAAACCATCAACATGTTCAGAAGTTCATGCCATGGACTTTATAGCTAGTGCTGAACTAGGCAAAATCACCATACAAGGAACAACAAGAGTTGTCATCTACTGGGAAGAGACATATTTATAGATCAAAGCACTAATAGGCAGGAGATAATGTAACAATAAATATTAAGAAATGCCTTATCTGCATGTCTATGCTTCACTGTGTGTTTTACTACAAGTTACAGAATTTGTTTTTATAATGATATAGCTTGGAAAATATATTCATAGCATTAAACAAAAGATGTTGAAGTCAAGTGACTAATGCTAGCTAATTGTCTATATTTATATACAAACTATAAGAAAAGCTCTAGCTGATCATTAAACTGTTGGCTACTAGAGAACAAATTCAAATGCAGTGCTATACAACAATATGTATACATGTTGATTTCTATTTCATAGGATCAAGAATACACTTATCTAATATGTATTAACAATTATGCTTATATTTCTTTTTTCTCATTTCGTGATCCATAATATATTAAATATAACTTATTAAACTGTAAAATGTTAAATAGTTATGGCACTGGGTTTTCTAAATACTTAATTTATGTTTCAGTGATAGTAATCTGGACAGAACAGAATTTCAAGTTTTAATCCAACAACTGTCTGTCTCTGGGGATGGATGCCCTAATGAGGACGATGTCAACTCTATTTTTAATGCTCTTGACCTAAATCAGGTACTCATTTTTTTTTTGTGAAAATGCTTTTGCATAGCACCTCTTTTATGTTTATAGGATGCTTAATACGCAACAGGGCAATCTCTTATGTAGACTTGTAACCTGGACCTCTTGGTAGATAGCAAGTCACAACCACATGTCCAACTTCTGCTCTAAGAATCATCACATTTTTAGTTCCCCTTTCAGACCTTGTGGTCTATAGGGCAGATGATGTAAAGGTCATCTGATTCTTTGGCCCACGGTTAACAAGGGTGTTATGTGGCCAGCAAAACGACCAACAGCCTTTACTTTTCCCCATCTAATGTCAGGTACCCATTAGAGCTGGGTGGACTCAAGGGTGCCCAAAATTAAAAATCCCAGTCTTCACCAGGTACAGGGGCGGGGTGGTGGAATGGTTAAGCGCTCGGCTTCCGAACCTGAGGTCCTGGGTTCGAATCCCGGTGGAGACTGGGATTTTGAATTTAGGGATTTTTAGGGCACCCCTGAGTCTATCCAACTCTAATGGGTACCTGACTTTAGTTGGGGAAAGTAAAGGCGGTTGGTAGTTGTGCTGGCCACATGACACCCTGCTCAAAAACTGTTGGCCAAAGAAACAGATGACCTTAACATCATCTGACCCATAGATCGCAAGGTCTGAAGGGAACACTTTACTTTTTACTAGTCTGCACCAGGATTCAAACCGAGAACCTCCAGCATGGAAGCTAAGTGCTTTACCGCTCAGCCACCGCGCCCTCAATCACATTTTTAGATAGCTCTTTTTACTCTGTTTTGTATGAAAACGTGAATGTGACTTTTTAGATAGCCCTATTTTCTGTGTTTTATGTGCTAAGGCACAGGCTGCTGGATAAAAATGTTAGCACAGACAAGTATTATAACTCCAGGCAAGTCCTAACAGTTCTAATAATGACTTAAAATCTTTTGGGGAAAGTAAGGTCAATATTATTATCTTATACAAAATACAAGTATGTGAACTTATTTTTTCATTATGCTGTCATCTCATTAACTGTTATGTATTAAATATCATTTTTCTCTTCATTTTGGTTTGAGGTGTCAGAAGAAAAAAGACCATTATAGGGTGGTTTCAATCTCTTGTTAGTTTCAATCTCTTATTTTTGTTTCATTTGTAAAGGCATCAGGATTTCTTTTTAAAGTTTACATGGTGTAGAATAAGTTCATGGGTTTAGCTGGGAGAAAATAAAGACAGTTGGTTGTTACATAAAGTAAAAAAATTAAGTAACCTTGACATTGCATTGCAACTCAATGAGAGAATTGTACACATTTATCTTACTAATAAAACATTTAAAAAAATTTCTGTCCTTACAAATGGTTGGTTTATTTCATTCCGTTTTATGTTTTTTTTTTTTTCTCAGGATGGTCTCATTAGCCGTGAGGAATTTAGTTTTGCTTGGAAGTATTGCATCAAACAGGTTTGGATTACTTTATTTTGAATCCCCAATATTATGTAATTATAATAAACTAAGGTGTACTTGGCTAAACACACCTTAATAACAAGTGATACAAATGTATTCAATTTTTTTTGCATATAGATTCTTATATATTTATACAGATCTTGAAGCCTGTTAAGGCTTTAGTGGTTGTGGATGTACAAAATGATTTTATTTCAGGTAAATATTTGCATCTTTAGATATTGTAGATATCAATATATAGAAATAATATCCCAGGTAAAATTCAACTTGTTTTATTTAATACATTTAGATATTGTAGA
>JADKLZ010013762.1:0-18271 GCA_021533235.1 Biomphalaria straminea | reverse complement strand
AGGTTAATTCAGTTGTGCATGCAATGCCATCAATGAAGTCATCAATACAGAAATATGTTATTTTGCCCAAAGAATAATCAAAATAATGTGATCTTGGTATTTTATGTAACAAGTGTTAAATAAATATAATAATCATGAATAGCTGATAACTAGCAGCAATATACATTATTAATTAAGTAATGAAAGGTAAAGAAAAAAAAAATGAAAAGCTACTTTTTAAACAGACTTTCACTAACAAGGGATTGATTAAAGTAGTACTCTCTCTATAATATATACATAAAGATACAAGCAATCTAAAAGAATGAGCCAGAAATCAATAGTATTATCTAAGTAATAGGATCAGGTCACTATCAGAAATAGCTATTAAGAGGATAAGTTACAATAACTGGGCCACAATACTAAAATCTTTTTCTTTTTTTATTAAATAATAATAAAAAAAAAGAATAGAAGGTGCAAAAACTTTAATATTTTATATCTTCTCACTAAATGCTAATTTATTTTTCAACTTATTACTGATAAAGCATTAATAAAAAAAGACTTTGTACAAAATTAAAGTCATTTTCTACTTCACTAGACCTAGATGTATGTTTCCTGTCTTTAACACAGAGGACACTGTATTTTTTTGAACCCATTTTCTATATCTTTTCAAGCAATTTAGTTAGGAGCCTTGTAGCCCAATTACTTAAGAGTTATTGTGGATACTAATATCTGGAGTATTCCAGCTCCTGTAGCCTCATTGTGGTGCCTCTGTGGAAATGTCTAGTAATGAAACTAGAAAGATCAAAGACGGTAGTCAGTGAACAAGGTTATCCTGGTCCTTACCTGGTCCCTTTATAAAATCCTTTCAAATAACTAAACATGACAATGGCACCTACTAGGCAGATTCCCCACTGGACTTTTTTCAAGGCTACTACAAGCCTGACAAGCCAAAAATATCAAAGCATTAATTGCCCTTTTTTTTCAAAACCTGAAAATACTATCCTATTCTGAATTTAATGAAAACAATTTTTTTAAGGATTTCATAAACACCACCACAAACCTTTGACAACCCCTTACACTGCCTCAATGAATGATTTAACCAAGCATGACGCAAATAATGATGTTAGGTAATAATGGAAAAAGTGAATACTAACCAGTAAACAATGAACATGCTCTGGACCACCTACAAGAGGTGTAAAGCTCCCAAGCTGTTCAGCAAGGGCCAACAACACCTCGTCTTCATCATAAATAGTATCTGGAATGGTATAATACTGACATTACTAATTAATAGAAAAATACTTTAAAAAATTAAATAAATAATACACGCTGCTATACACAATATTACAGGACCCCCTTCTGCTCATCAACTTTAAGATAATAATATCTTCACTCAGTATATGCTAGAAACAAACTTTCAATGATAAGATAATACACACATTTGATAAAAGAAAAATAAAACTTGGAAAGTAAATTTAAATCTTAATATAGTCAATACCTTCAAAGTTCAGGTAAATTTGACTATTCAGGTTTAATAATATACCAGTTAAACATGGAATTATAAAGACTAAGCTCCACAAACAGAATGTGTATATGAAGCACCAACCTGTTAGAAAAGGTATGAGTTCTGTGCGTGTTCTCTCAACTCCTAGAGCCAAAGCAATGGTTCCAAGCTTTTTGATGCTGTTTAGTCGTAACTAAAAGAGAAAAAAAAACAAAAAAAAACTACAAAATGGCTTGCTTGTTTACTATTCTTTCTTTCTTTGCTTCTATGCATTCATCAAGATGTAATAATAGACAGTTCACTTAGATGTAATATTCTGCTCTCCTTTGGCCCCAAAACAAAATATTGTAATGAAATTTCATAGAAATACAATACCAAGACTAAATTTTATTGGTTTAGCGGATGGAAATGAAATAATAATGTGGACTAAGTGTAAAATCTAGAACTAGGCAAGGTAAAGGTTGAGACCAATGTCTTGGTGTGATGTCATTATAAACACAAGAGGGTAATTCAGGTGATAGCAAGCGTGGAGACAGCCACAACAAAATGGTTGTCTTAGACTTTAATCTGGTGTTGAATTTTAAAATTGTATTGTTTTTCAGATTCTACATTCAATTTATATGCTGTGTCCATGCATATTTATTAATGTTCATCTATTTTTATTCACAAAAACCTGCATGAGCATTGATAAAGGTAATTAAGACACCTACACAACACAAACCAGGATTAGTATCACTTTTTCAAGGCAAATGTTTTGGAGAACTTAAAAAGAGGAAATGTATGATACAGATATATAAATACAATCTAATTATTCTTATTTATATAACTAAATGTAAGGTGTATCAGAGAGAGAGAGAAACCAGATAAAAGACATGGAGACAGGAATTGAAGGTAGAGGTCTAAAAAGCCCTAGCCCTAGAAATGACTAGATGAGATTTATGATTTATAAACCTGCTAATACTGCAATTTGTTAGCCAATGACTTTTACATACTAAAATAAGGGGAATCGGTATTACTCAACAATGATTACTTTAAAGAATATTAAAATATTTGAACTAAAAAAATAGAGAGAAAAAAATGACTTTTTTAAAAGGTATATATGTATGTACATGTAAGTCCTGAACTGAAATCAAAACTGTTTGACCGATCATCTAGATCAAGAGTAATTTAGACCCTGAGGCCTGACTTGTAGACTCTAGTTGTAATGACATTTTTTTTTATTTTATTTTATCTAGATTTATATTTCTAGGCCTATTAATCTAGATTCTAGACTAGTGATTATTATGATCTAGTCTAGAGCTCTAGTTTGTAAATCTATCAAGATACTAGATTAGGGGAGGCCATCCTTTTTTTCGTTTAAATATGTGCCACTTACTGTCTTTTATAGCATGATAATTTGTACATATATGTATTTGGTTTCTTATACACATTTGTGTATAGTAGAGGAGGGGATTTAAAAAAAAAAAATATTTACTGTCTTTATTAACATTTTTAGTTTGCATAAAATTTATAATAAATTATAAAAATGCCCAAGGCTAACAAAAAGAAAGATCATTATAAACAAAATTGTTTTGTAGTGTTTTTTGGTCTGATTAAAAACATTTTGGTCAATTTGGGTGTCATAAGAGCTATTAAATTACATTATTATGGAACTTTCTTTTTCTAGAAATAGTTTATTATCAGTTTTTTGAGGTTCAACTTTAACTTAATCTAGAGTTAAGGAAATTTTTAAAAATAGAATGTATGCATCAGCTAAACATGAAGTATCTAAAATAGACCCAAAAACATATAAAAGTGTCATAGACTTTGTATGAAGAGGGAGTGTTCACTAACATTCGTTTATTACTATCAATAACATTAACGAACGCTATTTTAATGAACATTGAGCCGTTAGACTTGTAAAGCAGCTCTACATTTTTACATTATTTTACAACTATTTTGCCAATTATCATTAATGTGCTACAAGTGTAAAAAAAGAAAATAAGTAATCTAAAGAAACATTCTACTAAAAAAGCAAAAAATGTGCTTAAATAATTAACAAACACAGTGATAGGCACAACCCTGCTCTCCCTCTCTCTTATAAGTCTTATTCTGTCTCTCCTTGGTACCCTAATTATTTAGGTCACAAATTGTGTCTAATGGCCTGGTTATGGCGTCAGTTAAAAACAGAGAAGAAAGCAACAAAGTGTTACAATTACAAAGTAACACTGACCTGTCTTACTTGAGTTGGAATATAAAAGAAATGGATATAAAAAGAAAATTGAAGATAATAACACACAAATACAATAACTATGCAGTTTTTATTAGCACAGAGAGTAATGTTGGTCAAGTTACAAATGTGGCAATTGGGAATGGACCTCATTCACCAATAGTAAATAAACACATTTAGCCACATCAAAATATCAGTGATGGGAACAGACTCTACAAAAATTTTAGGAAATTTTTGAAATTGTGTTTAACCCCTCTTTTGTTCGTTGGTGTGATAGATTGTAAAGACTAAGACTGCTTTATTGATCCTTACGGAACTCTGTTGTGATTACAAGGACTCTTTTCTTATATAAAGACAACACAACAGAAACATACACATAAATACAACAAACACAACAAACACAAAATCATGCATTGATTAAATCAATTATTGACAACATCCCACTCAGAATAGAATAATGTCATAAGCTGAGTGGTAGGCAGGGGTGCCACCCGTGAGACCAAGTAAACCCTGAAACCTGAATTTCCAAATTTTACAAACCCTGAAATCATAAGCCCCAACCTTTACAAACCCTGAAACGTGCCGTATATACAATTTAAGCACCAAAATTTGACGAAAGAACAGTAGTAAATTATTACCTAGATCTATATCATAATATGCCCCCCATATTTTAAATATGTAAATAGTAAGCCTATCATTATAATAGAGTTTGTATGTATTTATGGATAAAGCTTGTAATAAAGATGATTTAGTACAATTTTATATTAACTAATGTTTGTACCCCCCCCACACACACACACAGTTATTTTAAATGATGTTTCACTTTTAACTCTTAACATTTGTTCCCTCATTACTCCTTTGAAGCATCCCAGTAGGCTAAATCTATTGCAGCAAGATATAATTAGAGATTTAGTCGTGATCTACTCCAAAAGGAACATTTAGATTTAGTTTATAATATTTAAATGTAGACCTAGATGGCTAGAATGTGCTGGACTGCATGTACAGCGTTTGTATAGAACTAAAATCTATTGACCAATCGATCTAGCAATCTAGCCTCTACTAGGGTCTTCAGGCCAACACCAACTTGTTAATTTAATTAATTCTTCGATCATTGATTCTAGTTCTTATCTTATCTTATATAATACAGATGACGCGTAGGACGTAATCATCTTTTTTGAAGCTAAAAACGATGTAAATACGGTTATTATTGATTATTCCATCCTAAATCTAGATCCTACCCCTAGGCCTAGACCAATATAGCTCTAGACACAGACTCTATATTGAAATCTATACATTACAAATATAAAACACGGAAAGAAAAAAAAAAATTATTGACTTATTCCGCACTCGTGAATTTTTTTCTTACTATAGAGGAACAAAAGAAGAATGACTAGATCTAGGCGATTCTAGGTACGCGAGAAGATGTAATCTCGACCTCGCCTTTAAGTTTATCTAGACTAGATCTATACTAAATACGAGACTTTACAGTTTAGATCATATCTAGATTGATCATAGAAATAGATCTAGACTCTAAATCGAACCGAATCGAGGCGCCTCCCGTAGATCTATAGAATGTTTACACTCTAAAAAAAATACTGTAAATAAAGCTTAGTGCGCATGCAAAGTGAAAGTCTCGCCAATTGCAAGATATGAAACTGGTCGATTTTGTTTAAAAATGGCGGCCCTCGCGATCGGAACTAGCAAACTAAAATTAACGGGGAAAATGATAAGAAATTTCGAAAAATTCTAAATCAACCAAAAACACGGATTTTAACAAAATTGTAGAAGGCAAACCCGGAGAGGGGGAAAATCGGACCCCTCAAAACCCGGATTTCCGGGTTATCCCGGAAAAGTGGCACCCCTGGTGGTAGGTATGTCCACAGAAAATGTAATGACAGTTATATTTTAATCAGGTAACAATTTGACCGTCATCCCAAAACCTCAAACAACCATTTTTGTTCAAAGATTTATTAAAGAACATTACAAATGGTTATTATTCCATAGTTTTAAATAAGAAACCTTCTTAGAGATGCCTTCATAATATGTATTCTCTCTCTGTTACGGATAGGTATATTCTTAGTTCCTATGTGTATCTCATAGATACTAGAGTAATGGTGGGCATTTGTAAAACTTATTCTTTTATTAACTGAACTTAAAACCTCCTTATCAACAGAGCCTGTAGTATATATGTAAACCTATTTCAACTATTTCTATATTTAATTGACATTTGATAGCCTACTAAATAATGTCATTTGGAGAGGGGGGTATTAGACTAATTTGCATTTTTTTTCAAGCAGAATTTCTTTTTCAACTAGATCTATAGGCTACCTAGGCCTAGTTTCCATGGCTTTCATGACCAAAATAACTTTGACGGACTTTTCACAGCTGTGTGGGTAATATTTTTTATTAAATCTACAGTAGATCTAGACTCTAGATCCAGGTCACTAAAATTCTTGGACTTTTTCACGGCTGTGTGCGAATTATCTCACTGAATCTATCGTAGATCTAGAATCTATAATAGACTCATAGATTTTAACAATAAATCACTAAAATTGGCTGACTTTTCACGGCTCCACAGAGTTAGTAATTATGCTCACTAGATTCTAGTGATTAAGCGTAAGTCTATTTCTAAGTAACTAAATTTACGACTTGTCGCGGCTCTGTGCGAATTATTTTCACTAACTCTAAGGTAAATCTAAATTCTAGATCTAAGTCACTTAATTTCCATTAGATTGGATCAATAAAATTATCTTATCTTATCTTATTTCCCGGACTTTTCAAAGCCGTGTGCGATTTGTCTTCACTGACTCTAAATCTAGAAACTAGATCTAAGTCACTAAATTCGCAGACTTTTCACGGCTGTGTGCAAATTTATCTTTACTGACTCTAACGTAAATCTCGAGCCTAGATTTAAGTCACTAAATTTGCGGACTTTTCATGGCTGTGTGCGATTTTATCCTCACTGACTCTACAGTAGTAAATTTTTGTAAAACTAGAGTTTAGATCAAAGTTTTTTCACCGTTTTTTTAATTTACACTCTACACACACACACAGGCTTTGAATTTTATAATGAAATTCAAGGTGTTTTCCAGGTTTTCAAGGTGGCTACGAACCATGAAAAGTATTCAAAGTCAAATTAAAAAATCTGGATATCTTATATAGAATATATCTATCTAGACTGATTCAGACCACTTAAGTCACATAAGTCTACACTGAGATCAACAAGACAATACGATCATGCGAGTTTTCTTTTAAAAATGGAACTTATTTTTAACTGTGCTAAAAGACGGGTCGCATTTTTCAAAATATGGAAAAATAATAAAATCGGAAAAAAATTCTGACTTTTTTTCTGAAAATAAATGTCAGGAAAATTTCGGATTTTTTTTTGCTTGAAAATCGGATCAGAAGAAATTTTCGGAAAATTCCCATCACTGAAATATAGATAAAACAATGAAAAATATGTATCACGTGACAGCCACAATGGATGCAACACTTTGTATAGAAGATAAAAAGAATCACGTGGCTAAATGTTGTTTGTTTACTACTGATGAATGATGTCCACTGTGTTCATTAATCATGAATTAATGTTAGCGATGGACCTCATTGACCAGATCCTCTTGACATATTTTATTGCAACTAAAAATTACTAAACATAGCAAAATAAAGTCTAGTAATAAAATAAATCTAGACTAGACTCTAGAGGTCTTCTTTAAAGACTCTTTTATATCTATCTTTCTTGACAAATGAATGAATTTAAAGTTAAAGATAAAGAAATGTTAGCATTTTTTTTCCTGACTAGCCAAGGCCCAATACAAGCTAGATAGTAGATAATCTATAAAAATTCAAATCAGTCAACAAATCATGACAAATGTTTGAAATGTAAAATTTTATAAAAATTGCGGCTGCGGGCTAAACCTGTTTATTAGACGGAAATGACTACACTATAGATTAGTTACTTTAAACTTTAGTTATAACATGTCAGACAAGGACTGACTGAGACAGACACACACATTGACAAAGACGGTGGCAGAGTCACAGGTGAGTTAGAAGAAAACTTCAAAACATGTTTTTATTTCACAATTAATTTCAGAAAGTTTAGTTACAAAAGTCCATTTCCTAAATACGGACTATTTCGTTGTTTAAAACGTTAAAAATTACACAGAATACACAATCACATAATAAATATTTATTAGACTCTTATTTAAATTACCTGTACATCTTCATTTCTTAATTCATCAATTAAAACGGCAATAGGGTAGAGAGAGTCATCAGCATCACTGGTAGCCATGTTGAATTTATAAGTCATGTGACGTCATAACGATTTTATTTTTCCTTTTCCATTTTTTTTTTATAAATTATGCAGCATGTTCTGAAATATTATAGATTTCTTTTAATATAAAAATAAATTACTAGACCTAGATCTAAATTTTAGCTTATGCTTTTTTATTTTTAAACTTCTATTATTATTAACGAGATGACGAGATTTTAGAAATTGTCTATATGCACGGCGAAGCGTGTTCTTGTTTAGTATTTTCTAGCTAGACTAGATTCTATTATGATTCTAGATCTACATCTAGAATTCTAGATTTATCATTTCTAGGTCATAAGCCTGTAACGTGTTTTGACTGGACATACCCATTAAGTCTTTTAATGGTGCGATAAGTTAAATAAATTTAATATCTGGAAATTATTTTACGTTTGATATTGAAAAAATACAAGTTTTGGTGGAGATAGTCTGTGCATGGTTCGTGGCATCTTTTAATTGCAACTTCTTGTGTGGCTAAAGAGGCCAATCCTTGATACACAGCTGCGGTTGCAGGTTGGGCATATGAAATCACCAGGCGGAGCCGCATTTTCAGCCTTCTTTCTGCTTATGTTGTGTATGGCATATGCAATCCGAGACCCTCCTCTTATATGCTCTCTCTCCATGTGGATCTATCCAGTGCTACTTTTTCCCAGCTAGTGTCGATTTTAAATAGCCTCATGTCGCGTTTGCATACATCTGTATACCGTAAAAGTGGGCGACCAGCGGCTCTCCTGCCTTCGATAAGATTGCCATACAATATATCTTGTGGTAGTCGACCTACTGGCATTCTGCGAACGTGGCCAAGCCAGCCAAGGCGTCTGCTGCTGATAATAGAGCGGATGTCCTGGTACCCTGCTCTTTGTAGCATTTTCTCATTGGTTATCTCAATATCTTGCCACCTTATTTTAAAGATCCGCCTTAGGCATCGGAGGTGGAAGACATTCAGCTTTTTTTTCCTGCCATGAGTAGGTTGACCATGTTTCACTTCCGTATGGCAAAGTGCTCATCACGCAGGTCCGGTAGACTAAGGATTTAGTAGGCCTATTGTTAGTCAGCAATATGTTGTCCCACACTCTTTTCTGCAACCGTGATATTGTGCCCATTGCTTTGGCTATCCTTTTGTTGATGTCTTTATCCAGTAGAGCATCGTTGGATATGATGGAGCCAAGATAGCTATCTTGCTATCTTGGTGGAGATAGTACGAGATGTTGTATACAGTTCAGTGGCCAATTATAAATATTATGTATATGGCTCCTACTTCGTGTTCGAAGATGAGCACATTTCTCATTTCCTATGGACTCGAAGATTGCTGTAAATTCCAATCCTCGCTTTGAAAAGCCGGCCACATATGTGGTATGGGTGAGTTTTGTCAGTTGCAGATGGGCCTGCTTTTTCTCTCTGCTTTCTGTTGTTTCGGCCCTCTACGGCACTGGTCACTCTTCTTGCTTCAAAACCTGAAACTCCGAGACTCACAGCTTCTCGCCATGCGGAGCGATATAGAGCTAGTGCTTCCAGCCATGAATGTCGATACAGCATTCCTTAAGGGAGCTCTTGAGGATGTCTTTGTAGCGCTTGTATTGGCCACCTTAGTGTCAAACATAAGAGATGAAGAAAATCAAAATAATCATCCTTTGTCATGAGTTAACTGTGGAAAATCTGAAAGAGTAGCAGCTTCTAAGTCAAACTAAAACTGTATTCTTCGCTATTATGTGGTCATTTTAGCCTACTGTGAAAGTTGAATAAGAGCGAGGCAGAGCGAGTAAAACTATTCATTGAGAGTAGGCTAAATAAATATGCTGATTTTCAGTATCAAAAAGATACACCACAGATTAAGATTAAGAATTTGAGGGTCGCTGCCGAAAAAAAAAAAAGTCTTCGAAAATAATTTAAAAAAAAAAATTGTTGGTGATACAATTTTTTCAATACGTCTGTTTTGAAGGGGATGTTTCGACAATCGTCCCTACCGCACCTCCCCCTGGATCCACCAGTGGTACGAAGAAAGGGTCGTCAAGAAAAAAAAAGCTGGCCTGACAACGTAATAATAAATAAATTAAAAAAAATGGGCCGCATCTCTCTAAGAACTAAGAACAGCGCATGACAGAGAAAAATGGTTAAGCGAACTGTCATGATCCAACATATCAGAAGGGGGAATACATAGGCCTAATATAAAAATTATATTAAATAGATATTCAACTAATTTTGTTCAAAACCTGTGATTTCTACACAAAATTGAAACATTTCTCGATTTTTCACGTGTCACGGAGCTGTTTTCACTAACATGAGAAGGGGCGAATATGATTAACTGTTGTCTAAACCTGTAAGCTTCGTACAGGTAGGGCTCATTAGCCTTAGCTCGCAGAAGAAAAACTGAATTCAAAACTATGCTGCCTTGCAATTAAACCCAAACATGGGAAAGGTTTTGTGGGTTAGTCCTGAGGAATAAAAAAAAAAACAACGACCATTACGCAGTTTGCAGCACTCAGGGCAGGGCTACACACTATGAGAACCTGCGACGCCTTACGTAAGAAGTTTTACATTTTATAACTCATACCATCGATGTGCCATTGAACTGTATAGCTGCTTAAATAAATTATTTTATTAATATCAGACGTTTATGTGGCTTCTTTTTGTCTCGAAAGGCAATGGATGCGCCCAGATGAGTCCCTGGTTTTGGTTTAGTCTTGAGACCGGGGCAGAATCTGGTGTGGCTAATCAAGGCAATTTTAGAGCGGCAGACTTTGCCCCAATTCATGCATATGTATGCATCTGATTCAGGATAGTGGACAGAGCAGCTTTTTTTCCCCCTCTTGATAAATAAAAAAGAAAAAAAATGATTTTTTATGTGCAGCCCCCTTAAGCCCGCTTTGTTTCTTTTGCTCTCATGGAGGATCGTCCCAGCACACACAATCTGTCTCCATGCACTCCGGTATTTGGCTATTTCTTCCCACATACTTTCGTTGATGCCTGTGGCTCTCATGTCTCGCTTGCAAACATCTCTATATGTTAGAGATGTGGTCGGCCCTTGTGTCTGACTCCCTCCCCAGCTAAACATATAAGATATCTTTCGGGATTCTATAATCTGGGATGCGGGTGACATGTCCAAGCAAGCGAAATCTTCTTTGTGTTAGGAGAGCATACATGCTGTTCATAATGGCCAATATGAAAACTTCATGACATGGTCCCTCCAAGAGATGCCCATTATGCGTCTCAGGCAGCGAAGGTGGAAACTATATATATTCAATCTGTGCTCTTGGTACATGTATGTTTAACAGCTTTCACTGCCATAAAGAAGAGTGCTCACAATACAAAGTCCCTCTACAATATCATGCGTAGATTTGTGTAAAACAGTGTTCAAAACTACAACGGCAGGTAAAATCAGTTTTTTATCGATAGTGTTTTCCGTATTTTGCTATAATTCGTATAAGGGGGATGCACAGTGGAAAAACAGTGATTTTGGTCAAAAATATCGATTATTAACAATTAGTGTTTTTTAATAGTTTAAAATGTGTAGAATACAAATTTTCTATCAGAATATTATAAAAACTATGTTTTATACAACAATTTTGCATTTTAAAAGTGTATGTGTAAACAAAATATATATATTTTTGTAAAAAATCAACATTTTGTAACCTCAAATTGATACACTAATTTACGGGCTATCATTCCATATAAATGGTATCGATACGAAGTTCTACTTTTCTAGTTCTCATTGTGTACATGGTGTCTCATTCTATAAATAATTCGTACTATAAATAACTTTCAAAGTACGTCACTACCTCGTTTTTTTCCTTCATCTTCATATACACACCCCCAAAAGCCATGTTTGACATGCGCACTGAGTAGGCAACACTGGTTACTGTACATAGACGCATGCGCACTGAAAAAGCTTTATTGACAACCGAGCTTGCACGCATGCGCACATGACTTGAACTTGCTTACGTTTGTAAACATTGGGAAGTCATTACAGTTCAACTATCAATCTCGTATATTAAAACTCAGAAATGCCAAGAAAGTGTTATGTTTGGAAGAAAGAAACGCCATTCTAAGATGAAACGCAATGCACAATTAGAAAGGTAAGTCTAGATTTAGATTTTGTATTAGTTGTTTATTTACTAGACCAGCGAGCCGTGTGTTGAATAATCATGGCTTGGCTGGCTTAGCCTAGTTTAGTAGTTAGTCGCCTCAGACGAGGCTCAGTCTAGAAATAGACTAGACATATACAAGACTAGATCTAGAGACTATACTAATACTAATAGACGATAATCTGTATCTAGACATAAGTGGTTTCAATTTTATATATCTATTCTTTGTTTAGGCCTAGATTAGAATCAGAATAGTCGCTTTAGCAAGTTAGATCTAGTCATAATCTAGACTTAGTCTTAGAATTAGATCTAGATATAGATTCTAGACTGTATGATTCGTGTTGTACTGACTAAAAACTGACTTATGAACTTTTTTTTTGTTTAGTTACCTACATTTACTTTCTATAGTATGCTATATATAGCTCTATTATACTTTATAGATCTAGACTTTTCTCTTTTCTAATTTCATTTTTATTATAATAGTAATACATAATTCCTAAAATGCATTCTGTAGATTTGTAAAAATTTCAACTAGGCCTATCTTTATGCATAAAGAATGAATTTTTTAAAGGCCTATTTATATCTAGAATCAGTGTTTACTTTCAGACCATTGTATTATTATTACTTCCTTTATTAATATTTTGTATTTCTTTTTTCTTGTTTGCAGCCCTGTTTTGAATACAATTAGATAAACATCTTCTGAAGCTTCAGTAATACTGCCTGCAAGTGTTGCTGAAAGAAAAATAACCCTCAATTCTAAAGCCTTTACTACATACATATCTAGATGATACCTGAAGATTTCATGTACACTATGATAAACTCAATGCAGTTTACTACAATGATTTCCATGTTTGCTGTCCACATTGCTTCAATAAGAACCTGTGTGCATCACACAGTGTAAAGGTCCAAATCATTGGCTTATGAATCCAAAAATGTAAAAAAAAAATTAAAGCTCTGTGCCAAAAATGCTCCTAATTATCAAAAGATGAATATGGCTGCATTGGGCTCATTTTACTCACATGATATGTTCTAGTCTGGATCACAATCACAGATTTTTTTCCAGATGGCACTACATCTTGTTATCACTTCAAAATATCAGTGGCACTGAAGCAGCCATAACAAACAGCACAACCAGATCATCACATTCAGATAGGAAAAGACTTGTTTCCCATCATTAAAAGACTCACAGACATTGAACTGTTAATAAAATGATGCTGAAATGGTAACTCAAAATAATCATTTCATTCCTTCATTTAGCAGAGTTGCCCTAACTCAGACTTTGCTACGCTAAAAACAGACTGCGCATGCCGCTGCAACTTATCTAGCATTTTTGGCTTTCAATAACTAACCTGTTGGCATCAATGTAATTTTTTTTTACATTTGATCAATTCCCTGGACACTAAAAAATATTTGATTCACATGTAAAAATATTAAACTACAATCAGTTAGGAGAGATCAGTATTTTTAGTGAACAGAAAGGAAAACTTTAAAAAAAAAATAACAGCACCGAGCAGAGATTCAAGACTGCCTAACCTATCAACCAGGACATTTTAATGAATAGTTTGTATTTATTTTATTAACTGATATGTTGTTTAATATAAAAAATTCCTTTATTTGGGTCTTTATGCCTGCAATAAATGTTTTCTACCATTTTAAAAACTTTAAACGCGTTTTTCTCAAAATGTGTTTTTTACGTGCATGTTGTCCACCAGAATCTCAAAATCTTTGCTTCTATATAAGATAGGCTAATAATTTTTCAAATGTAGTTTGTTGAATGTATATCTGAGGTAATAGGCTACAAAAATTATCAATAAGTTGTATAGTTTTCATGAAATTGGAAAAATAATCATGTCACCCCAGGTGAAAAATGAATAGAAAAAAAAAAAGGTCAAAAATAAAAAATTCATAAAATTCAAACCAATAAGAAATTTTCAATAAAAACTAGCCAGTTACCTATGGCAAGGAAATATCTATAAGATGCTATCAAGAAATAAAAAAAAAATTAAGTACTTTAGAATATTTTAAGATTTTTGTAAACATTGTTTATTTTCAAGATGGCCGCCATCTCCATAGCAACCAGAAAGACTAGATTCATAAAATGTATATGGTTACTCATGTCTAACCATACTCTATCAAGACATGCATAAAGCTTATCTTTTTAACTTTAAAAAAAAAAATGAAATTTCACAGTGAAGAGATGATGATGATGTAAGAGATATTGTTAGACGCTCACAAACCATCATCATCTGATGTTGAAGAGAGATTTTGAAAGTCTATTCTGAACTTTGAAAGTTTTCAAATCTTTATTTTGTCATGGAGGCATTGTCTCAAATGATCCTCCCGCGTAATTGGTTTCATATCGTCATAAAAGTCGTTTAGATAACTTCTTGTTTGACAAGGATGGAATGAACAAATTTAAATAATACACGCTGTACAGTCTACATTTCTTTCTATTAAAAATTAGTTACATCCAGACACCATTATTATTAGGGATCTCTTGTATGCTGATGATGCAGCTATTGTAGCTGACTCTGATATTCAGCTCCAGACCCTAGTTGACAAAATATCTGCTGCTTGCCAGAAGTTCGGCTTAAATATTAGTCAAAGCAAGACCAAAATACTGGTCCAAAACACTAATGCTGCACCTCAAGTAAACATTATTGGTTAACCACTTGAAATTGTTGATCACTTTTGCTATCTTGGCTCCATCATATCCAACGAAGCTCTACTGGATAAAGACATCAACAATAGGATAGCCAAAGCAATGGGCACCATGTCAAGGTTGCATTAAAGAGTGTGGGACAGCATATTGCTGACTAACAATACTAAATCCTTAGTCTACCGGACCTGCGTGATGAGCACCATGGTCAACCTACTCATGGCAGGAAAAAAAGCTGAATGTCTTCCACCTCCGATGCCTAAGGCGGATCTTTAAAATAAGGTGGCAAGATAAGATAACAAATGATGAAGTGCTACAAAGAGCAGCGTGCCAGGACATCCGCTCTATTATCAGCAGCAGACGCCTTGGCTGGCTCGGCCACGTTCGCAAAATGCCAGTAGGTAGACTACCATAAGATATTCTGTATGGCGATCTTATTGAAGACAGGAGAGCCGCTGGTCGCCCACTTTTACGGTATACAATACAGGTGTGTGCAAACCCGACATGAAGCTATTTAAAATCGACACTAGCAGCTGGGAAAAAGTAGCACTGGATACATCCACATGGAGAGAGAGCATAAGAGAAGGGTCTCGGATTGCAAATGCCATACACAACAGAAGCAGAAAGAAGGCTGAAAATGCAGATGCTCCTGGTGATTTTATATGCCCAAACTGCAACCGCAGCTGTGTATCAAGGATTGGCTTCTTTAGCCACACACAAGAAGTTACAAAAAGGGAAATGATCGTCTCACGAGACGTAAAATGCCACAGAACATGCAGACAACATTTAGCTATTTAAATAAGCATGGCAACTTAATACAACAATTTTTCGTTTGAATTGAAGGATAAACATTTTCAAGATTAATTTAGGTACTAGGTACAAATCATATATTAGTTTATGAAAGAATTAAATAAAGGATTGTAAAAGTTATTATAATCAACAACCTGCTTAAATGAAATCTATTATCGTAGACCCCCGTGGACATCTCATAGACCGCCAATTTTTTCACTTTCGCAGACCACTTGGTTGTCTTCGTGGACGCCTGGGGGTCTATATAGACCACATTGGAAGTCACTGATCTAGACCAAAAATGTAGGCTACTTTTTTTTGCCCCCATATTCAGCAATCTGCACCGAGGTGCAGAGGTGGCCTTAACAGTGCGCCGAGCTCTGAGCGAATGTTATATGCGGGGCCCTACGCCGAAAGGGAGGACTATATTATACATATCGTAACACGTCACGCTAACAGCCGCTTACGCTGAAGGCGAAACGTTTTAAATCTTATTTGTTGCTAACGCCTCTCACGAAAACGATAGAAAAGTCCTTATAAGAAGATGAAAGTCTTTATCAATATTTTTACCTTTTAAATATTGATGACAATGTCATTGTACTGAGTTAATATTCAAAAGTTGATTAATAAATATAATGAAAATACAGCTTTTTAATGTTACCCTTGTAAAATTAGTTGAATGGCTTCGCCCCCCCCCCCTACCCAACGGTCAGTACGTCACACCTCTCCTCATGGGCTGGTCCCCACAGCTTGAGAAAAGTTGCAGTAGATCATACAAGCTTGTAATGGGCTTGTAGGCTTAAGATCATTCTCGTGTTTAGCAAGGTTTTATAGTGGGCCTGTTCTGTTCATAGTAAGATGTACATTAAAAAAGTAAAAGTAAAGTTTCCCAATCATTGCGATTATTTGCGATCTATAGGGGAAATGATGTTAAGGTCATCTGTTCCTTATGTCCAACGGTTAACGAGCAGGGTGGTACTATAGTTGGGAGAAATAGGTCCGTTCTGCCATTAATGTGCTTAGGTATGTATGGGTATAGGCCTATATATCTAGAGATTTTTTTCTTTGATGTTTCTGTTTAATTTTTCCCATTTTTGTGTCACCATGTGCAGACCGTACTCCCGCAACCCCTAGTGACGCCAAATCATTAAATAGAAACACTCTAATGTAAACTTTTCACATGTAAATTGTGAGTGAGTCTGGGGTGAATGTACATTTTTTTAGGTTATAATGTTTTGATCTGTATAATGCACAAATAGTAAGACAAATTTCCTTACGGACAAAAAAAAATATTATTATTATATATGTATAAATAAATATAATCTATTAAATATATATATGTGTGTGTGTGTGTGCGCCTATATAAATATATATATATGACTTTTTTGGGAAAGCAGTGTTTCTAAACCTTCGTCAAATGAAAAAAAAAGTCTCTATTTGGTCTATCTCTTGACGGGTAGGAGATCCGAGAGAGCGCTGTAAAGGCACATACACGCACGCATGCGCGAGAAGAAGATGCCAGACAAAAGACAAGAAGTCAGAGTAGGCCTAAATAAACTTGTTGAGATTTATAAGCCGACTACACGTTAGCAAATAAGGGAAATCAGTATGACTTGACAATAAGCATTACTTTTAACTTAATATTCAAAATATTTACACGCAAAAACTAAGAAAAGAAAAATGACGTAATGTGTACAATGTTGTCTTACATAGGTGTATGCTACAAGCTGACGTTTGAAATCAATACACACAGATATATCTGGCCTATATATTTATTTAAACAAAAAAAAAGTTTGCTGTTGTTAATTATAGTTTAAATTTGAATTTTCTTTGAACGAGGCGAAATCTTTATACTTGTATCAATTGTCTAAGTGTAGTTCCATAAGCTCTAAAAGAATTAGAAATGTGAAACGCAGGGAGCACTACGTCACAGGTCTTACATAACTCTTGTAAATGGCAGCAACTTTGAAACAATAATCGCTATGTTTAGAAATTTGACTAGAGTTTTTGTCAGCAAATCAGTGAACCATTAAGAATTATAAATAATATTTCCTTTTTTTTTCTTGCTAGAATAATGTATTGTCAGAGTATTAATGAAAACCTACTTGCATAAGATTGGGTATTCCCTATAACTGTCAGCCTTGTTAAAGAAAATCAGAATTAAGTACAGTTGTATATAAGTAGAATGATGTTTGCGAATTCAAATAATTTGAGATTTCTAGTCATTGCTAAGTGTTTGATAAATCTCAAGAAAAATAACAATGCATTTAAAACAAATAATCAAAGAGTGGATATTTTCTATGGGGCCTTCATCACAATATATCAAAGGTAGGCTTATGTATACATACATTCAATCCATAAAATGTATTTAGGATCAACTTGATATTAAAATTCAGTTAAAAATAAAAAGACAATATTATTGATTAGTTTTATTGGTTATTTTTAATCGATTCTTGTTGTCTGATAAAATAAATAATCATGGGAATAGCATAATAGAAGATTGACTGTCGAAGAAATAACAACGTGTACATTCTTTTTTAACTCTTTGATACCGAAATTATTTTCCACGTTTGGACGAAATTTATAGCTTTATATCTGGATAGAATCAACGATGTGAGCGTCGTTGCGGGGTCAAAGAGTTAAGTTTTTACCATACAGACAAACTGAGTTGATATAAGCTTTATAAAACTAAAAAAAAAATATATATCTCATTCTATTTTTTAGCCTCCGCAACACAACCTTCAAT
>JADKLZ010013732.1:0-14482 GCA_021533235.1 Biomphalaria straminea | reverse complement strand
AGTGATTCTATCTCATCATGTAGAACCACTCTATCTCATCATGTAGAACCACTCTATCTCATCATGTAGAACCACTCTATCTCATCCTGTCGAACCACTCTATCTCATCATGTAGAGCCACAATCTTTCTAAATGTCTGCTACAAACTGCCTAAGAGTCACCGGTTCTTGGTTTTCTACAAGTGCTGATTACCGAAGCTATTTTTTGAGTTAAGCAGCAAGCTAGGGCCTAGGAGTGTGTGGATTCAATAGATTAGAAGGCATTGGTAATAACCAGAATCAAAATACAAGTTTAAAAAACTACGTTCTTAAACAGTGTGCTGTTAGTGTAGTTGTTACTTGTTGAGCTAACTGAACAAACATATCAACACAGCATTCCATAAAATACACGTTGGCACCTCATTTAGTAAGAAACACAAATGATTATATATCTATATAAATATAAAATTATTTATGTATTAACCAAATATATTGCTATAACACTGGTGTCAGAAGTGGGATTTTCCTATGGCTTCTGTAAAACTGCTTGATGAACTGAATCTGAAAAACTGAAACAAGAGCTGAAATGGCGCGGACTGAAGTGCTACGGGAGAAACAACGAAACTCTTAAAGAACGTCTCCGGCAAGCCCTAGTGGATGAAGAGGAAGATCCGAACACGTACTTCTTTGAACTCAAACCCGATGTAGTAGAGCTCTTGATCGCATTTCAAGAACAGATGTTGGCTGGCTTTCAGAATGTGATCAACGGTGACTTGCAGAAAAAGACAGATGAAGAAATAGAAGAGACCGAGACCAATAGTTCAACCAACGCTTTTGCTGCAGACGTCCCTGTTGTGAGTGCCTCCATCAGCCAGACAGAACGAGACAACGTTGTGTCTTACCCCAGGCTTGTAGCTGGGGACATTCAAGACATCTGTCGACCTGCCAGTGCTGATGAGAGGAACTCAAATCTTGATGGCTGCACCCAGATGTTTGGCAAGAACGATATCTGTCGAGATCCGCGGGGAGAATGCAAACTCCAAGGAACCCATCGGCAAGGTCTGTACCCAACAGACGTTTGTCCAGCTGCCCAGACCGGAGAGAGAAGTCCTTTTGGTGTTCTGAAGAATGCAACGAAACCTGATGCAGCAGTTGGTGGAATTCTGCAAACAGAAAGTCAGCGACATGGTGTGAACCCACCAGACGATTGGTCTGCTTACGAGACTAGAAGAAACACTGATGGTGGTCAACGAGATGAACTAGAGCCTGATGCTGAAGATGAGAGACCTTCGCAAGTGGAGTGGTGCCTTCTTGCCCCACTAGTATGCCCTCCGGACCAGCCTGAAAATGTGTGCCACTATTTCCCCTCCCGTGGACCTGAAACCCATTCCCAAAGCCCTTCTTTTGAAAGCCCTATGAAGAAACCCGTAAGACCAACGATCTTGGCGACCCCGAGCCCTGCATATTATCCCTCCCCATGTGTTAAGTGGCTGCCTTCAGAACTGAAGGGCAGAAGAAAGCGAAGTTTGATGGTGATGCAACCACGACGTCACTGCAACAAGATGAAGGTCGACTGGAAGAGAAGGTGACGGTTGATGAGTCATAAGTACCTGGGGATGCGACCACGACGGCAGAAGGAGAAAGAGACATTTGCAGACTACTACACAGAAGGCTCCAACGAGATGGCTATATAAGCCAACTGTCGCCCCCACCGACAAACCTCCTCCTGCATCGATTCAACGCCCATGTCGTGGGGTAGATTTTGTCCGGGACGGACAAATCTGAGAAGGGGACAGTGCTATAACCCTATTGCCCTATTGGCGGCGCAAAAGGGTTAAAAGTGTGTAATCAGCTGAAACGTGACACAGGCCAGTAGAACAGTTTAGCGTGCTATATTGAAGGGGAAAGAACAGGACTGGCTCGAACTTTGCACGCAAATGTGACCACTGTTATGGTCATCTGATCATACGCCTGTGTGTAGGAGAGACCAGAGACAGAGTGTGTAGGCAGAGCAGTTCAAGACAGGACACGGAGGAGACCAGGTCTGTGAGTCTGGCCTTGAAGTCGGTCCTGGTCGAGTCCTCAAGTGAATGTACGTGTCCAGAAAGAGATAAAGACAGTAGAGTTTAGTTTTGTAATGTAGTAGCATTAGTACTTGTTGATGTGTTTGTAGCCAATTATCTAGTATTGGCTGTTATCTACTTATTCATCATTATTAAAGTACCAGATTATTTGGAGCTCTTGTTGTCAGGTTCTTTGATGTGTTGATGTGTTGTGTGTTATATCAGTTGTTACAGAAAGCCTGAGATAGGAACCACTACGGCCTCAATCGGATGGTATGGTAGAACGCTTCATCCGTACATCCGTACAGCACCTGGCTAAAATTTCATCAGAACAGCAAAATGATTGGGATGACTACATTCCCCAATTCCTTCTGTCTTATAGAGGAGCAGTTCATGCAATTACAGGTTACACGCCAGCCAAATTATTGTTTGGTCGAGAACTCAGGATGCCAGCCGATCTCTTATTTGTGACAGCCAGGAGACAAAATAAACAACATCAAGCGAATATGTTACAGGACTTTGAAGGAGACTAGAAGAGGTTCATGCTATTGCACGGAGTAGGATAAAAGACAGTAGCGACCTTATGAAAACCAGATACGATAGAAGGGCCAATTCTGAGGGTTTTGTAGAACATGATCTTGTCTGGCTATACAACCCAAAGAGAAAGAAGGGAAAATCACCGAAATTACAGAAAGATTGGGAAGGCCCATATCGGATTGTGAAAAGGATCAATGACGTTGTTTACCGGATCCAGAAGGGCGCTCGAACTAAATGCAAAGTAGTGCACCTAGATCGGTTGCACCGTTACTCAGGAGATGGAGAGTCTGTTCGGGACGCACAGACTTAGGGAGGGGATAGTGTTGTAAACTTGTTCCCCCCCCCCATGCTGACCATTTTGTTTCTCCACGTGAAAAACTTATTGAGTTGTATTTGTGATAAGAGAGAAACTGACTGGAGGAGTTGTTGATGTGTTAGTCAGTCACGAGTTTGGATTTCTTGACGAAGGATTGTTTTCGATTTTCGATTGTGTTAGTAATTCGGGATATGTACATTTGATTTTGGAGATTGTGACATTATTTCTCTTTATTGGATATATTTATTGTTCGTAATTGGATTGTGCGTCTGCAATCTGAGAAGGATATCGGCGACCTGACCATCGGTGAGTTAACCTTCTTTAGCTTACTCCAAAGTCGTAACAATATCATAGCTGTGTGAAGTACATTTGTTTACTATTGACAAAGGAATTCCATTGTTACTATAAAAAGCACAGCTTAATGGCATCCTTCATTCAGCCCAACATTGTACAGGTTACCAGACATTACACCGATGAATTGGATTCATTGGAGAGCCAACTGGACATTCGAATGCTTCAGAGAAGGCTTTCACATTCGGGATGGGACCATTGACTCTGTAACAGATTTAGACTTTTAAATGTAATGAAAATAAGTTTTGAGAGTGTAAATAACACAACAGACAGTTTATTTGTTTTTGTAGTAAGTAGAAACAAGTCATTGGTATTCGATTTGTTCTGAACTGATTAATACAGCAGGGCATGAACAACGTTGAAGCTATTCTTACATTAAAATGAACTTTCAAGATGTTTAATGAACAAACGTTAACAACTGGATAGGAAAGTTGGTAGGTATGTAGGCTAACAGGGAAAGATAGATTAGATTAGAAAGATTTTTAAAATATATTTTATTTAGGGCAATGGTATCTTTTTGTAGACTAGTGGATGGAGGGGGGTATCTGGCAGAAGGTTTTCCTTGTTGTTCTTTGGGCTCATCATTTACAAGTCTGCTCAAGCACTTTAAGCCTCTCGGTCTCACATTCCACATTGATTGGAATATCGGACGGAGGGATAGATAGATTAGTAGATAGATAGTAAGATAGATAGATTAGTAGATAGATAGTAAGATAGATAGATTAGTAGATAGATAGTAAGATAGATAGATTAGTAGATATATAGTAAGATAGATCTTATCTTATCTTATATAATACAGACGTTACTTCAAAAAGAAGATGATTACGTCCTACGCGTCATGCATTCAGTCATGCATATTTACCAGTGACTTAAATTCTGCCAAGTCACTGGTTTTCCTGGCTAGCTCAGGCAAACCATTCCATGCTCTAATGGCACTAGGGAAGAAAGAGCATTTGTACAGATTTGTCCTAGCATATGGGATGAGGAATGTGCCTTTATCTTTGTGTCTTTCTGAGTATTTTATTAAGTTTTGTTTTTGTATTTGGAGATTATGGTTCAGTGTTTTGTGTATAATTGCTACTTTACTCTTAAGTCTTCTATCCTGAAGGCTTTCTAAATTTAGTGATTTTACTAAAGGTGTTACTCTAGTGAAATGTGAATATTCGTTTGTTATGAATCGTACTGCTCTATTTTGTGTCTGTTCTAGTTTCTTAATGTTTTCTTGAGTTGAGGGGTCCCAAACAGAGGATGCATATTCTATTATTGGCCTAACCAAGGTTAAATAGCATTTTAGTTTTATGTCCTTTTTTGATTTATAGAAATTTCTTTTAATAAACCCTAATGCTTTGTTTGATTTTTTTATAGTTTCATCAATATGGGGATTCCATGACAGTTTTTCATTTATTATAACACCTAGGTATTTTGCGTTTTTAGTCTGTGTTACTGGTTTACCATGAATAAGATAAGTGGAATTAATTTGTTTTAGTTTTTTTGTTACTCTTAATAACTGACATTTTTCTGGGTGGAAAGACATGCTCCAATTTGATTCCCATTTCTGTAATTTATCTAATTCTTTTTGTAAAATTTCTGTGTCTTGTGTTGTTTTTATTGTCCTATATATTATGCAATCATCTGCAAATAATCTAACTTTTGTTCCTGAACTAATGCAATTTGGTAAATCGTTTATGTAAATTAGAAATAGTAGTGGACCTAAGACTGTTCCTTGGGGTACACCTGAGTTTACTGTTATTGGTGTTGATTTAGAACCATCTATTATTACAGTTTGTTCTCTTCCTATCAGAAAATCTTTAATCCACTGATGCAATGGACCATCATTAGATAGATTAGTAGATAGCCAGACAGAAAGATAGAGATAGATTGATAGATATTTTAGTGGACAGATAGACAGATAGATAGATAGATTAGTAGATAGGCAGACAGATAGATAAATAAACAGATAGATAGAGATAGATAGACAGATAGATAGATATTCACTAACCCAACTTCTCCCAGAAGATACGGAACATCAGATGACAGTGCTTCTTTTAATTTCTCTAGAGGACTGACACCACACTGAGTCTGGAGAGTTATACAGTAAAATTAAAAAATAATGTTGTAGTTTCTTTTTTTTTTATAGGACAAGGGCGTTTAAAATTGAGTCTGGCTTCAAAATAGCATCTATAGTCAAATTCTTCCATAGGGATGCGGCAAATATGCATTCTCTCTCCAGTTCTTTTAAAATTATTTCTGGATCATATGATTAAGGAAAGAGCAATGGTGGATATGCCACAAGGATAACAGTATTACACAATACTTTACTATTGCTTAATGTAAGTATTTAAATATTAAAATTTGTACATAATGTTCCAGAACTGTGGAGATTGTTATCATTGTTACTGTTGTCAAAATTAAGGTCAGTCAGCATTGACCGGTTCACAGATTTGTTTATTTTCCAAACGAAAAAAAATTGTGTAGAAATAAATGTGGACCCAAAAAAAGTTATTAGCAAAGTTTTTTTTTTTTGGAAATGTAACTTCTGGCACCCACAAACTTCTAGGGAAGACCTGACTGGAACTTCTCTTTCAGTTCATTATCTGCTCCAGAGAATTCCCTCTGGAAATGAATAAGATTTTGCACTAAATGGTGAAATTAAGGTATTTAATACCGGTTCCGATATCTTGACGTCTTAAAATTTATTTTCAAATAATCAAGAAATCCAAATAAGTTTTGTTTTTTTCACCCATTTAATTAAAAATAGTTTCATCTTTTAACAATAGCAAAACCCGTTTTCACTTGCTTGCCTGGAGAAATATGAAAGCTGTGTTTGAAAAGATTTAACTTGCACATGATATTCATGTACCAACAACCCTAGCAATGACAAATAGGAAATCTGTATTTCACTCTTCATTAGAAATATTAGTAAGAAATTTATAGTCTACTTTCTACAAGGAACCTAAACATTTCCTCCTTGAGATCCCATATTCTTCTCAATAAATACTGGCCTTTGAATGTCATGTACAGACAATGTTTCTATAGCCTTTTTATCAAAAGTGATAAGAAAAAGAAGTTTCAATAATTTCTATAGATATTTACAATCACTCACTCACGAAGGCAGTGGGATACACATTTGTGACCAAAAGAAAATCTGCTGCCGAGGACAAACGCAGATGACTAAAAGAAAATCTAAATCGACTACCTGCGGACAATGGCTTTACTTGCCCTGGCTGTGGCAAAATATAGCTTTATACTCTTAGCTTGACTATAAATGAGCAGCCAGGTTTGCAGATGCAGACTAGAACTGACCGCTGCAGCTGAGCAGTTGACATGGAAATTAGTGCTGAGAAAAAGAGAACTACTAGTTTGTAGTGGAGATAGTAGGAGATGCATTTGATTGAACTGCTGCATCTAAGAAACCTAGTCTGAACATTGAGTCTAGAAATTCATTTACAGTTCAATTGGACATAAGTACCATGTGACAGTTCAATTGGACATGACTACCATGTGATATTTCAATCGGACATAACTATCATGTGACAGTTAATGGGACATAACTAACACGTGACAGTTCAATCGGACATAACTATCATGTGACAGTTCAATTGGACATAACTACCATATGGATTTTATAGTTAAATTCGACATAACTACCATGCTAGAGTTTTTATGCCTTCAATCTCACCTGGGCGTAGCTTAAGAAGAAAAGTTGATTGTGTGTGAAGTTTAGTGCAGGTAAACTGGCTTCTTCTTCTCCACGAGACAGTACCCACTGTCTGTAAGCCTGTACACAACGATTTCAATGTCAGTTTTCAGATAATAGCATAAAGTGATAGAACCATTAGAGAGTATCTGTTAAACTCCCAACATTTGTTTTTACTTATAATATAAGAATCAAGAACATGGTAATTGTATATTTAATTAAGACTAAGCAAAATCATACGAGTCAGAAAATTTGCTATGCATTTTTTTTTAATTTTTACCCGTCATTTTTTGGGCTTACGTCTTTTTTTTTTTTGCGGCGCCTCTTTTTTCATGCCTCTTTTTATTTATTCCGGCCTATACCCGTTTGGTTTAGTGGACGCCTATGGCCGATATTGTTTCCAATTAGGAGACAGATGTATTGTAATTTGCGTGCACTACTCCACCTCAAATGTGAAGACACAGCAACACAGAAAATAAAACAATGCTAGAATTCAATGAATAATTCAAAAAAGTTCGCTATCTAAATACAATAGATTTTTTCAGTGAAGTTTGAGTTTTTGGCACATCGGCACAATTTAGGCCATTTCGTGCCGTAACCCTCCAAGGATTATTCTCCCTTTAACAAGAGCTAAATTCCATACAGTTAAATCATTAAAAGCAAGGTCTATTCACGGTTAAAATAGTAAATGTAGTAAAAATTTAATAACTTAGTAAAAATCTTATGTAAATATTATTTGTTCACAAATTCACAAATCAAATCTTCATCGACAAATCTTCGTAGACAAACCCACCTCCCGAACAAAGCCCAGTACCTTCTAAGGTCGACATTGGCGAATAGTGTTTTTAGGTTGTGCGATCTAAAAAATAAATAAATGTTCTTCTGGTATCTGGGGCAATCAATGACAAAATGTTCCACGGTGAGACGGGAGTCACAGTACTCACAAACGGGGGGAGGAGGGGCTCCTCTCTTTTTAGCACAAAGGAGTGCGTGATGTAGGTGTGGCCAATATTAAGTCTGGACATGGTCGTGCTACCACGCCTTGTCAGACCCTTAGATGTGGGCCGCCACCTGACATCCGCCACGATCTGCCTGAGTTTATTGTGAGTCTCAGCCTCCCATTGGTCCTGCCACTCTCGAAAGGCGGCAGAGACAATACTTTGTCTCAGGTCCGAATAGGGAATTTGGGTTCCTGACACTGTTTAATTTAGGGCTCTCTTTGCTTCTCTGTCTGCGGCTTCGTTTCCCTCTATGCCCACATGGGAGGGAACCTAGATGAAGGTGACATCTCTATGACTGGCTGTTATTTGGTCCAACAGCTTTAGGCACTTATATACCAATGGAATGTCAGTCTTCATCCGCCCCAAAGCTTGCAATGCAGATTTGGAGTTGAGCAATAATAAATTTTCTCTTTTCTGATGAATGACGGCCATAAGTGCAAGGATATTGCATGTAATTCGGCCGTAAAGATGGAGCATCCATCGGGGAGTCTACGGGATATTTTTTTGTTCTGAAAGAGCAGGCACAGGCGACCTTTCCATCCATATTGGATCCGTCAGTATAAATGGTGCCACAATGTCCGTAGCTCTCATGCAGTTCCCTAAAGTGGACTTGTAGTATGTTTAGGTCTGTATTTTCTTTTTTTTTAAATTAAGGAGGGATAAATTTAATTTGGGATTATTCATTATCCAAGGAGGATTCTGTGGGGTTTCTATTTTAGAAATTTGGTCAATGTGAGGAGCTACATTTTTGATGGATTTAGGCTGTATAACGTTAGGCCTTCGAATGTATAGTTCTACCTCTGTAGGATTGAAGATGGAGTCGAAAGCAAGGTTCGTGGGGTTGCATTTAAGCTTGACTATATACTATATGACTATAAACTACATTTTCATCCTTATGTCTATGGGGAGTACGATTCTCAAAACCAATCCGAACTTCTGATGTCAAACACCAGTGGCGTAGCTAGGGTGGGGGAGGAAGATGGTGGAAGATCCCCCCGGGCTACCCATTGAGGAGGCTCCCAAATGAGTGTCCGAAATGTGTTTTGAAATAAATTAAATATTACGTCACTGTCATGTAATCTTGCTTTTCACGTTATTACATAAGTTAGTGACCCTGTTGTATGTATTCACACGGAGTATAAACACTTTCCGTGCGAGTTCACTCTCAATTTCAAGGAGTAACTAGTGTTTGATTTGTTTCAATATTTCATCTCAATTTGAAATTATTTATATTGTTAGCAAGATTACTCTAATTATTCTGTCTAGAGCTTTTGTAAAAGAGGATTTGAGCCTCTCAAGCCCTCACTCAAATGGAGTTTAATGAGGATGATAACAGCTTGGGGTTAGGGTGTGTAGACCAAAGGCCCATGAGAGATCTGAATGGAGGGGTGTGTTGAAGCAGGCCAGAGACCTCTGTGGGCTGTAGCGCCACTGGGATGGATGGAGTGGTAGGTGGATACCTACTTATAAGTAAATATCAATGTATAAGTATGTATTTAAGTCTCTAGTTATGTATACGTACTTACCTGAAAGGATTGTTTCAAGGCTCCGATCTCATGTGATAAAAAAAATAGAACGATACTGTTTTTTACCTAAAATTAATTCAATGAAAACTTACTTAAAATAGTTACTATGCTATGCTCTAAGTCTTGTAATTACTATTCTGTAGGACAGGAATTTGTGATTGTTTGTTCATTAAGAAGGAACTTCTAAGCTATAAAAAAACAAACTACGCTAATATTAGATCGCTGTTGGGACGGGTGTTTAGTGTTTGATTTGTTTCAATATTTCATCTCAATTTGAAATTATTTATATTGTTAGCAAGATTACTCTAATTATTCCATCACATGTTGGAGCCTTAATAGGGTAACTACGTACACTTAACTACTTATCTAGGTAGAAAAAAATATATATCTTTAAAATATAACATGGAAAGAAAAAGTGTGTAATACTGAGATCCTCGCGAGAACGGGCCGTCCAAGCATAGACCTCAGGCAACGCCGCCTGCACTGGCTCGGACATGTTCGCTGGATGGATGTGTAGCATCTGCTGCTGGTGCTAACTCAAATGTTCAATCATTATTGTTAGGGCCTCTTCTGGCCTTACGTGAATGTTCTCTGTGCTGCGTTCAAATTACTTTGCATTGATCAAACTCGTTGTGGCGTAGTGCTACTAATGCTGATGAGCCATTAGGTGACGATACAAGTACAAAGAAGCAACGCTTTCTCAGCAGACAACATAAATTTATTAGAAATAGGATAACTTGTAGGCAATCTCAGCCATCATACAATATAAATCTCATTACATAAGTCCAGTGGAATATTCATATGTTAACACTTGTTATCAAATCACAAAATTAAAAAGCAGACAGAGTAAATTAGATACATCCGTACTCTACTGGAGTTCTATGATAACTATCTATTTCAGTCCGAGTTCAGTCACAGTCCCAATAAGTTCTTCGTACACAGGCACAGAATAGTCAAGTGACTATCAACTCACTTCATGTCACAATAGTCAAGTGACTATCAACTCACTTCATGTCACAATAGTCAAGTGACTATCAACTCACTTCATGTCACGATAGTTAAGTGACTATCAACTCACTTCATGTCACAATAGTCAAGTGACTATCAACTCACTTCATGTCACAATAGTCAAGTGACTATCAACTCACTTCATGTCACAGGGGTTCTGAAACTAGTGTGTGACGGGAGGACAATCGCATCCCGAGAATCATTCTGTACGGGCAATTCGCATCTGGCTCAAAAAACAGGTCGCCTCCACCCCCGCTACGTGGATGTGATAAAAAGAGATTTAAAATCAGTAAACATCGATACTGACCATTTGGAAGACTTAGCCTTAGACCGCACTAGTTGAAGAGAGACGGTGACCAAGACAGTTACAGACAGCGAGAAAACATGGGTCTAGATCAGTGGTTCCCAAACTTTTTTGTCTTGTGGACCCCTTGACATGTTTTCTGGTTTTCCGTGGACCCCCTCCTCCCCCCCCCCCCGTTTAAGTTATATTGAATTTTTGAAAATTCATCAATTTCAAATTACACATTTTGTTTAAATAATTTTCAACCACTGACACGAGGAGTGAAAATGTCATTTAAAACTACTTTTTAAGTTAAATTCATTTTTTTTACAATAAATTTATTAACGAAATTGAAATTTAAACCCATTATGTAACAGTTAATATGCATTGTTTACTATCACTATACACATTGGAAACTTTTTGTTTTTAAAGGTTTGCAAGCTTGACTTCCATTGCTACGGGGGTTATTTTTCATAGAGATTTGATGTTTAGTAAAAGGTTTCACAAATAGCTGTATTTCGTGGATTTCTTGAGCCATAATAATTTAAATAAAAAATACATCATTACCAGACAAGGTTAACTCGGCCAGCTGTATAGAGAAATATATTGTTTGCAGAAATATGTTGTTTGCAAAGACTTACATTAGAAGAAAGCAATATTTAGCTATATTCCAACAGAGCTCAAGAATTTAGTGAACTCTTCTACAATACCATTGCCCTAACAGAGTTTTCATGAATTGTTCTCAGAAAGCCACCAAAACGAAGGAGCTGGAATGCTTATTGAATGGCCCAATGGAGAAAAAATAATTTAAAAATTAAGATCATTATAACTAATGAGCTCTATCAGAACCACAGAGAAGAAATAGGAGCACTGCATCATAAAAAAATGGCACATTAACACTTTCTTGTTTGACAAGAAAGTAATGAAGTTCAATTTCAAATACTTAACGCTGTAGTCTACATTTCTTTTTGTTAAAGTTATAACTACAATATGAAAATATAGTTATATAGTTAAATATAACATTTTTTCACACACACATCATGCACTCCTTTGTGCTGAGAATTAGTTCTGCTCTAATTTGGTCCTTTCCTGGTGCTTTGTGATTCAACTGATGAATGTTCTTGTCATTTTCTCTTCACATTTGAGCAAGTAATTGCGTATGTATTTTCTCATAACTGCGTTGATAACAAATTGAAGATATTCCTGCAATCAAGATCTACTTCTGCTCCATTTGTTGCTACTGATATAATAGTTACAGGGTTTGCTTTTTTTTCGAACGATTCCTTCAAAACAAAATGTGTTCGACTTTATTGTCAATTATCAGTTTTCACAAAACGAAATATTGTCGTGAATTTCTTTATCCATAAATAAACGAACATGTGCCCAAAAAAATGTCTCATGACAGGCACAACTCGGTTCATATATAGACCTTTGAACTATTTGTTCCTTAGAATAATTCTTAGCAAATATCAGATGCAGCTTTGTGCAAAATAGTTTTAAAAACTTCAGCGGCTGGCTAAATCATTCATAAAAGGTTAAATAAAAGACACATAGGCAATATAAGTTCGACGAGAAAAGAAGAAGAAAAAATTGAAAATTAATACCACCGTCTATTTTATATTTAGATTCAGCCTTGTTAAATATTAGTTATCTCTAGACCAATTTGAGCTATTTAAATGAGGTATTAAAATTTAAGATATGTTTTTCATTCCAATAATGCATGAAATATTTAATGGCCTAGCTATAATAAAGTACCGGTATAAATAAAGTATATTTGTATGATATAATAGGGGATTCCATTCATGTAAGATTTATATTAAACTCAATTCCTTCTTGAATGAGATCCACTCTCGTGGACCCCCATTTGGATGTCATGGACCCCCAATTCTTTTTTTCACTTTCGTGGACCCCCTGAAAGTCCTCGTGGACCCCTGGGGGTCCCTGTGGACCACTTTGGGAATCACTGGTCTAGATTCTTGAAGTAAAGCGTGCCACACGGAAAATTGCCAGCTCCTTTACCACTAAAGTGAAACCACCTTGACCTGCAATATATGTGGACGGGAGTGTCTCTCCAAAAAAAGGTCTTCACAGCCATATGAAAAAGTGTTCAAGATGAACTGGAGTTCTTTCAGGAAGAGACATTTTTTTCCCTTTGCAACTTATAGTCCCGAATTTCAGATTGACTTAAGGTTGTGAAAATGAGACTAGGAAAAAAAATTGGGTTTAGAATTTAGAACTTACTTACAGTGGCGTCACTAGGGTCGGTGTCACCTGTAAGCTCGTTGTGTCACACTCCCTCCCCCCCCCCCCGCTATAAACTTTATTCACTTTTCCCAATAGAAATTCACTTTATTCAACCAATACAGTAAGCTGATTACCTATTTACACCGCTTTTTAGCACAAATGTAAAATTAGTCGATTCTATTTGAAAATGCCACTTTTTATGATATTTTTCTAGTGTTTTGCATATTTTTTACAATGCATATTTATAAAAATCACCTAAACACTTTTAAACGGAAACGGTTTAACATTTTGCTGTATTATTTAAACTTTTACTATCATCTAAAATGTAAATTTGCCGCTACCTTAGTCATCTATTGGTCTTGAGGAGCGCTTATAGACCACCTATGGAGGTCCGAAACAAAGCCCAGGGCACCAAGCATTTTTCAACATTTCTGAGCTTCAGAAACTCATTTTTCTTAAGTGTACTGTGTACAATTTCTACTAGAAAGAAGTTTGATGGTCAAATGAAATTCAATTAATTAAGAAGAGGTGAACGGCCGTTCTGAAGTGTGAGAGATTTTCTATGCACATAATTTTAGACTGTTTTGTATAACCGAAAAGTTATTTCTGGAGCTAGTATTAGAAAGGCATCAGGTTCTCTATCCATACAGCAAGCGCCGTTAGCTTCTCCAAGCGTTTTCCTTCTCAGCTTGGGTCTTCAAAGTATTTTTGAAGAGCCCGTGTCAATGTCAAATTATAACGGAAAAGGGACGATAAAGAAATATTTTCTTAAAACCTGAGCTTACTGTTTATACTAGTTTTTTTTTTAAAGATGCTAAAATTAAGTCTTTTAAACAAGGAGGGAGCATTGGCCAATACTATTATACGAGGGATGTTCAAGGTACATAGAGCGCACGTAGGTCTTAAGATCATCTTCATGTTCAGTAAGAAGCCTTGCCGCGAACTTTTAAGTTTTTGTCACACAAATGTCGTCAACATAACGATGCTAAACACTTTGGGAATTTTGACCATTCTAACCATTCAAATAGAATCACGCGTCAGTAGAGACGTTTTGAAATGTCTTCTTCAAAAAGTTTTTGATGGATATTTTTGCCACACAAAAACGATCATTATTAGTAGAAGATAAGATGTATTTAAACTTTTTAAACATTGATAACATCATTTCAAAATTTGATAGATATGTACAGTTATTATTATTATATAAATATGGCTTTTATATAGCGACACTTTCATGCTTATAGCATGCTCAGAGCGCTTTGGTCCAATCTCATTTGTGGACCAGTGGGGGAGGGGGTATCTTCCTTTGGGCGCTCAGTAAACACAACTCTGCCCGAGTCGGGTGTCGAACCTCGAGCCCCTTCTAGGTAGCCAAGCCACGTTCAAGCGCACTTAGCCTCTCGACCAAGCTTCCCACGATGAACAGACAACTGATTAATTATACCCCTGCAAACTGTTTAATTATACCCCTGCAAACTGTT
>JADKLZ010013720.1:0-11545 GCA_021533235.1 Biomphalaria straminea | reverse complement strand
TGGTGGTTCATATCTTGTATTGAAGCTGCACTAAAAGCTGTGGGGAATGTGTCTGTTATGCCAGTGCAATGTCACTGGAGTCATTTGGTAATACGAGTTTTTTTTTCCAGGGCACTACGGGGAGCCTAGGCCTTTCTTGGTAGTGCGTCAATATGAGTCAGCGTGAAGAAACCAATGCGCAGTTCGTATCGATTAAAAGATTGATCTCTCCAATATTGATTATGAAAAGTATAGAACTACAAACATTGGATTAGTGGACGTTGTCAAAGAAGCGTGAGAAGTAATGAATCAAGCGTGTCTCAATCTAGATCAGTGGTTCTCAAAGTGAGACAAATGTCATCGTACCAATCCATCAGGGCCCTAACGTTGGGGATTTTCTACACTTTGTAGAGACGTTACAGCGGGACGGATGAGACCACGTGGTGGGCCGGATCTGGTCCGCGGTCCGTATTTCGGGCATCACTGTATCAATAATGAATTTAGATACTTAAACAAAGAGAAAATGTTTTCATTGAGGCCTTGAATAAGAGATTGGTCCTTTAGACAACGATTGATTAGATATTCAGTTAACAACTTCAGAAAAGCCAGGGTCACATGGATCCATATCTTTTCATTATCAATTCATTGAATACATGTGAATATTAACAATGTTATAATAATAACATAAAGCTGGTATCTCCGTATTATGAGTCATGTCGTCAGTCGGCCTAACAATAGAATAATACCGGCAAAACTTTCGATACTTACAGGGTTTTCTTTTTATATTGTCAAAGACAATGGTTGTGGTTTCTAGATAGTTGTTAGTTAATAGTTTCTGATATTCTTGCTGAAAATATTTAAAGCTTTTTAACTGCCTGAGCGGACAACTTTGGGGCCCATTATGAGTTTGTGTTTCCACACAAACTATTTTTGTAATCTTGTTTATTATTTGTACATAAGAAAAAACTAAAATTAAGTTTTTCTATACAGCAACCATCTAAAGTATAATTAGCTTTGCAATCACCTCCTGGTAAGATAATGTTTTAGTAGCACTAAGACATAGACATAGACATAGACTAAACAAACAAACAAGAAAATATGAAAATAATAAATGATTTTTAAAAACGAGAATTTGAGCTTTTTGAAAAGAAAAAAAAATAGCCGTTGCATCAGAACTTTGAATGATCTAAATTATTGTGATGTCCAATTTTCATTTTCTCTTCTAATTTCTGTGATCTAAACGGCATGGACAGACAGACGGTCAGACGGACAGACAGGATACACAAAACTAATAGTGTCTTTTTCCTTTCGGGGGCCGCTAAAAAGGGAAAGCTTATAGTTGCATCAATTAGTTTCAGTAATGTAATTAAATTCGCAATAGATCTTCACAAACAACAATAAATCTGTTTTAACTAGAAATATTTTACCATGAGCTCTATTTCATGCTTTTAGTTTTCTCAATACGCCATGACAATCACTTATCTGGACTCATGACTCTAGCCTTCATAAGCCGACATTCTAACTACTCTGCTAATGAGGTGCTTATGAAAAAAACTATACAATATATTGTTTCCTTCAAGCTTACTTAAAATTGCCGACTTATAAAATAAAGGGAACTTATTTTGGAAGTAACGTCTGTATTATATAAGATAAGAATGTAACATAAGATAGATAGATAGATAGCTAGATAGCTAGATAGATAGATAGATAGATAGATAGATAGATAGATAGATGGATAGATAGATAGATAGATAGATAAAATTAGAAAGAAAGCAAGTTAATCTTCTCACGAGCCTGAGGATTTAGTTCAAATTTAGATCTTTAGTTATTGTACTGCTGCTGTCTACTGTTGTACTTGGAGCAACTAGTGAGGTTGCGAATGGCATTAAGTCTGAGAAGCCTTGTTCAAGTGATAACTCATTGTCTGTGCCTTACTTCTTCCATAATGGGCCTGAATCGTCTTCACACTAGACCTTTGTAACATTGATCTTGATAGCTACATTTGCCAACTTTCTTATAAAATAGGGAAATGTAGCGATAGTAAGACTAATGCCATTTTATGATGCTATTACCAAACCTTAATCAAGGATGAGGAAAGGTGCGGTCGAATGGAGGGAGGATCTCCTTTAACGCCTTTCTCTCTCTTGATCCACTGAACGATATGGCATCACTAGTTCTGATACTACCTGCAGAACCTGCAGCTTGGAGCACCCTCAGAAAATACTGTAACAATCCCCTCCCTCCACCCCAAGTCTCAGTTAAACGCGTAAAGAGACAGAGTAGTCGCATGGATAAGATTGTATCGTGGTAAATATTGATCGTGATTTCGAAGAGGTTTGAAAATATAAAGAAGTTGTGGCTGACACCAAGAATATTTTGTTATTGTGGCTGAAAAAAAATATCAGGTGATATGGATGCAAGAACATACAAAAACTTGAAATGGCAAGTGCTTTTATTCCAGTGATAAATATTTACAATGAATAAATTACAGAAGCAGCTACTCGCTAAGAAAGTAAAAAAAAAATGAACAATTGATGCACTGATCTCATGATTTTGTAATATTATTCGCACTAATTAATTATTTAATGTTGTTTGATCGATATAAATTTCGATCATCAAGGCAGTTTACAAGTTAGGATATTGCCTAGTCCAGTGGATGAAAACTGAGGCTCGCGAAAAATGTGCGGCTTTTTGGCTTCTTGACTGCGGCTCTTAGTCTTTTTGACTGCTGCTCTTTGACTTCTTGACTGCTGCTCTTTGACTTCTTGACTGCTGCTCTTTGACTTCTTGACTGCTGCTCTTTGACTTCTTGACTGCTGCTCTTTGACTTCTTGGCTGCTGCGCTTTGACTTCTTGACTGTGGTTCTTGCACCTTGTAAGAGACGACTAAACATTTTTGAAACGCCTAAAGAAAAGAGGCACATATTTATAAAGCAACAACTCTTTCCAGAATATGGAGAAAAAACGTGAACAAACTTTTTACCAGACAAACAGACAGTCATATAGACAAACTGAGTGAGATGATATAGTCTCGATTTCAATAGATAAAGTAAAAACATGATAGGTGCACGAAGTAACGTTATCTTTATTTTTGTTGTTGTTTCATTAATCACGATAAAGCAATCAACGGAAAGAACTATGTGCACAAATATTTCCTAAAGAAATTTGCAAAGTAATGGCATTGTTGATAAAGATTATTTATTCAATTATAGAGAAAGCTCTTTATTGTCACCATTTCAAGAATTTCATATTTAGAGAGTGAGATTGCAGATTGTCTGCCACATAGGTTTCGTTGATTATTAAGGGGTAACGTTTTAGGACGTTCACTTTCATTTTTTTTTTTCAGAAATAAGATTTTTTTCTTAAGAACAGTTATAACTATGCAGAGTTAAGGAACGAGTATTGGATCCAGATATTGTATCTCATTAGTCTTCGTGAGAAATGTTACCTCTCATCTATATCAACGTAATTGTAAAAAAGTAAAAAAAAAGTTCCCCTTTCAGACCTTGTGGTCTATAGGGCAGATGATGTAAAGGTCATCTGATTCTGTGGCCCACGGTTAACGAAGGTGTCATGTGGCCAACACAACGACCAACCGCCTTTACTTTTCCCCAACTACTGTCAGGTACCCATTAGAGCTGGTTGGACTCAAGGGCGCCCGAAAATCCCGAAATAAAAATCCCAGCCTTCACCAGGATTCGAACCCGGGACCTCCTTTACGGAAGCCAAGCGCTTTACCGCTCAACCACCTCGCCCTCTAACGTAATTGTAAGCTACAAGAAAAAGAAACAAGTTGTGTGTGTGTGTGTGTGTTTCAGAAGAAGTAATTTCATACGAAAACTAATTGTCACTGTCTGCTGAAAATTTCGAAAGAAAATGTCTAATGCTCTTTATTACCTGTTGAAATAGAGAAACATTAATGAAGGTCTCAAAGAGGAAACTTTTTTGTTTTAAATTATATGGTGGTAGAGTGGTAGAGCACTTGGCTTCTGAACCGAGAGGCCACAGGTTCGAGTCTGTGTGAAGACTGAGATTTTTATTCTGAGATTTTAAGAAGCTCCTGACTTAAGTTCGGAAAAGTAAAGGCGGGTGGTCGCTGTGCTAGTGTGATGGATGCCTGTCTGTATTGCAGTTAACTGTAAATGCTTGTCAGATTATGACAGATTACTCAGCACATGTGTGGGTTTCTTGTTCGGGTGTAGTCCAGTGTGGTTAATCAACAACACAGACTGGCGACATCGATTTTAATGAATAAAGAGATTTATTTAACAATGAAGAACAATGAATGTACTATTTAATCCAATAAAAGGTCACAGTCTAAGTCTCTGTCAATAAAACAAGTCTTTACACTATAGAATCCTATCGCTAATTTTCAGTCTCTAAAAAGCCTTCAACCCAACTAAGTCAAAGTGTCCACCAGTCCCGTTCAGTATACGTCTTCTATGGTGCATCTTTATCTAACTAATAATATAAAGTAAGTACCTAACACTACCCAACCTAATCCCTGGCCGAATGACCCATAAAGTAAAGATCGCTAAGTCGGAAAGGGTGTATATTAATTAACGACGTTTGCCTTTGTAACTATTTGCCTTGAAATCAGACAGTTTATGTATATTTTTATAGTATATTAGCAATGTCTTCGAATTGAAAACTTAAGGATGAGTGCAGTGTAACACTTGACTACGCATAATTGTGAAAGGCATATTTTTCCTCATCTCACCAAGAGGTTTTTTGCGGTCAATTTAGGTTTTCATCTTCTACAACTGTCCTCAATAAAGGTTTTTCTTTTGGGTTCCAAATATCTGCCCCGAGGTTATTGTGGAAGCTCAGCAAATGTATCTATTAGAGGCCTTTGGCTACCTCTACTTTACTGTATACCATTAAGGGCAAAATGGCGCCTGAGTTAAATATTATAGCGCTTATGGCAATTCAATAACACCAATCTATTTAGCTCGCCATAGAAGGTTGTCTTTGACATATAAAATTGTAAATATTTTGTTTTTCGTTATACGTTTTTAATTTTAATTTTTTGTTTAACAATTTTTTTATTCTATTTTTTTTTGTTATTGTAATTATTTAAACATCATTTTCAATAAACATAACAATGAAGTGACTTTTAACTTGGAATCATCTCATTTAGCAATCATCGTCATCTTCTGGCATTTCACAAAGAAATCGTGTTGGATATAAAGGATTAGTGTAATAGCACTCATCATCCACAGCCAACCATCCTACTTGATCAAATAGGTAAAGACAATTATATATTGGTCCCCATTTCCTACTTTGAACTAAAAATGATGGCACCAGTGTATTGTTGGTTCTATATCTCCAATCTTCTTCTTTAGCGTTGTCTGTTCCACCAATGAGAACCAATCGGAATCCACTAAACTTTTGAACAAAAAATTTGATAAAATTAAACTCGTCCAGGTCGTCTATTTCAGCCAAATATCCTCCGTACAAGACACAAGTTGCCATTGCTTCTTCAGACCTAGAGATTGGATCTTGTTGTGACAAATAATATCGTCTTCCTTTGTAAACATCAGTTCTTTTGAAAAGCCAAAGTTTGGAGGAATCAAGTCTTGACTTTAACTTCTCTAAGAATTCACACCTGTTTGCCTCACAAAACTCTTGCTCAGTTCTTGCTCCAAGTAAAATTTCTTTCACACCTGGTTCAATGGCTAGAGCCAAATCTGAGGACATGAGGTTTTAGTAGTTAGAAAATAAACAAATAAACACAATATCTAAGTATCAAATTGAACAATAGAAATAAAAGTTACCCTCTCTCTCTCTCTCTTTTCTATATCTCTTTCACTCTCTTTTCTATATCTCTTTCTATTTCTCTCTTTCAATCTTTTCTCTCTTTCTCTTTTTCTCTCTTTCTGTCTCTTTCTCTCTTTTCTCTGTTTCTCTCTTCCTCTCTCTTCTTTCTCTCTTTTTACTCTCCCTCACAATTTTCAAACAGAATCATTGATAATATATTTCTACTTTTTTAGCGGCCCCCGAAAGGGGAAAAGACGCTGTTAGTTCTGTGTGGCCTATCTGTCCGTCTGACTGTCTGTCTGTCCGTCCGTCCGTTCCGTTTAGATATCAGAAAGTAGAAAAGAAAATGAAACTCGGACATCACAATAATTTATATCATTCAAAGTTCTGATGCAACGGCTACTTTTTCTTTTCTAAAAGCTCAAAATCTAATTTTTAAAAAGCATTTATGCAAGCAGAAAAACCTATTAGTGAGCATTATAAATCAGACCTAATTTAAGACGATTAATAATGTTCTAAATTTCATTTTATCTCACGTTTACGTTTATTCATATATAGAAGTATTTACTATCTAAGTAACCAATCCAAAAAGAGGCAAAGAAAAGAGGCATAATGCCTAAGGATTACTTGGGCACTACATAAGATCTGTCACCCTTCTATCTACATTCTTATATGTCATTTGTCTTGGATATAATTTCATTCGGATGTTCTTTCTGAAAATATTGAAAACTGTCTTGCCTTGTTTTTTCTGTTTTAATTTCTTAGCGTTTTATTAAGTTAGAGGATTTAAAAATACTGAATTCAACTGTTCTACAATTAAGATTTAATTAAGGTTTTTTTTCATGAACCCAAATTAAGTATGAAAAATCAGAATACCTTCAATAAATCTATACAAGAAGCTAATAGCGAAATTAAATGTTTAATTCACATATTAAAACATTAATATGAGATTTGATCAATAGGCAAAATACAACTGATGGCACTTAATTAAAGCAATGCTGAAGACATGCATTTTTTAAAAATGCATCCTTATGTTCCATTAAAGAATCAAGTACAAATATAAATTTACTTTGAATATTGAAACATGTTCCTGGATCGGAGATCAGGTTCACAGAGAGGTCAAGGAACGGGTTGACACTGAAAAGTTGACATGAATTTGTGGATGTGACCCAGTTGAAAGCAGTACAGTGGTCAGTTGACCTACGAAGCAGACATGTCTGTGCACACACCATTTGGTCATCAACTTTTATCGAATCGAATGGTGTTCCAGTCAGTTTAGTGTCATTCACTTTGTTAAAGTACAATTCTTCAGCACTAAAACTACGGACTAGTACTTCCAGTTCACAGATATGTAATATTTCTGTAATATTTCTGAAAATAAAGTAAAGAAACTATATATCTTTTCATAATGTTGTTATTTTATATGTATGTTAATTTAAAAAAAAACTTTATATACTATGACTATGCATTTTCGACCCCCAAAATGAAATCCCATCCCCCGCAAGGGAAATTTGGATTTGTTTTCTTCGATTTTGTTAATTTAAGGTAAGATTTTAATGATAAACCGTCAATTGCCCCAGTGAACCAAGGGGGGAGGGTGAGTTTCAATCCCCCTCCAGCGGGGTTTGAGGTTAAAAAACCCTCTTCTATAAAACAAAAATTGAAACTAGCGACGTCCAACAAAGTCCATGAGCGTAACCAAGGGGATTTTCAGATTTAAAACACCTACAAAATTTCTTTTATGATACATTCCCCTCTTCAATATAAGACTAAAGCATACAACCGTCACCAGATACTATGAGGGTAGCCAAGAGGCAATTGGTGTTTAAAATCCTCAGCCAGAGGGCTTTAGGTTAAAACCGTTTTCAGCGGAGTTAGTAGTTAAACACCACATTTCCAATACAAAATTAAGGAAAAAAAGTACACATACAAAATTATATGTAAACACACACACACACATGCACACACACGTAATTGTGTCCAAATATTGTATTGCATGACAGATGAACTTCTTTTTTTCTTTTAAAGCAAAGTGCAGGTACTAAATTCAATGAGCGTAAACCAAGAGGGGTTACACATTTCTAGCAATTAAATAATTGTTAATGTCTACACCTGCTTACCTCATTATTAAACGTACATATCTACCAATAATTGGTACAGGACATGAAAAGTTGAATGTACCAGGACCCAGTGGATCAGTTTGGTGGTAGCAGACTTGGCCAGTTACATCAGGAAATGTGGAAAGTTGTCTTGGATCTTTTTGAAAGATTTCAATATCAAAGTTTCTCAAACGTAAAGCCACTTGTTCATTCATATAAACATCTTGCCTGTAATGTCCGGGTCAAAACTGTACTTAGATATCTGCTTATTACAATGTTAAAAAATTACAAGAACATAAAATAACAAGGTTACAACAATATCGACTCCAAAAGTAATCCGAAAGAAACAGGTTTCAATATTTCCAGAAAGAATATCAGAAACAATGGACGACAAACTATAACTACATCTCTATCTCCGTCAATACAAACAGAGAAAGATGTAATAGTGTCGGAAAAATATATTATTATTTTGTTAGTTCGGCTAACAAGTTGACGACACAGAATATGGAGATTTATTAAGGTTATCATTGTTCATATTCATACGTGTTCAATGAACTGATGTTATGAAAATATTGATATAAGTGAACATTAGATCACTCATGTTATTGAATGATTATATAATGGTTTTTAATTGTTGTTTTTAGGTTCATTAAAGAGGAATTCTCTCTTGACAGTGTAGATTGTTGTCCGACGTTGTAATTCAGGTGTCTAGTATTAAACACTACTGTTTTATTGTTACTTTAAATTACTTTCCACTTATGTGCATATTAAATAGATTTTATTTAAACAAAAATGACAGTTGCTTCTATAACAAACATAAATGACTAAATTTAGTAATAAAAAAAATTAAAACATGTTTCTGACCAAAAAAATCTAAAACCATTTGCATAAATGTGTAAAGCATGTGCTAAAAATGTTCTTTTTTACCTTTAATAGTCTCTCGTTTTTTTTACTACTTATTACTACTAGTTCTAAAAATGATGTATTTTTATGAAAAAACTGCTTGCATAGTTGATTTTGAAAATTACATTGTTCACTACCAGAAAAGAAAAATGCAGCCTTTGCATTAGAATTTGAATGATGTAAAATGTGATTGCACATGAAAAAGCACCTGGAGGAGATGGCATTACTGCTGAAGTCATTCAGGCTAAACATGCCCTTATCAAGCCACTCCACGAACTGCTAAGCTTGTGCTGGGAACAAGGAATTGAAAGACTCCAACATAGTTACTATTTAAAAAAATAAAGGCGATCGCTCTGATTGGAACCAGTGACATCTGCCCACGTGGAGTGTCATCAGAGAATGCAGACCACGTCCTCCAAGACTGCGCTCTTTATCAAGAGGCCCGTCTAAGACACTGGCCCCAAAACACCCCAATAGAAAGAAAACTATATGGGGAGCTCCCTGACTTGGAAGCCACTGCGCAGTTCATCTCAGATATTGGTGTAGTGATCTGAACGCTCCAACATAACAATGAGAACGAAGAAGAAGAAGAAGAAGCTCTGATTGAAACACTTATAGAGGCATCTCACTGCTTAGCATAGTTGGAAAGGCTTTTGCTAGAGTATTACTAAAGCGATTACAGATCTTGGCAGAACTTGTTTACCCAGAGTCGCAGTGTTGCTTTAGGACAGGTAGAACTACTACAGATATGATTTCCTCTTTGCGGCAACTAATGGAGAAGAGCAGAGAACAAAAGCAGCGCCCCACTTCAAAGCATTTATTGATATGACCAAGGCTTTTAACCTTGTTAGAAGAAGCGGACTGTTTGCTGTACATGAGAGAATTGGCTGTCCAAATAAATTAAGGAAACCCGTGTCAGCTTTTCACCTAAATATATAGTACACCGTATAGTTTGAAAGTTCCTCCTCAATGTCTTTCTTCATCAAAAGCGGTGTTAATCAAGGTTGTCTACTTGCTCAAACACTATTTGGCATCTTTTTCTCAGTGGTACTTACCAGCGCTTTTAAATCCTTGGAAGACGGAATATAGAGTAAAGTGTGAATTTCGAGCAGCCCAATTTTGTCAAGAGGTTCGAGCAGTTCACTTTTTATTACTAAAACTTTTTTATTTGAATGTTTACCAAATTACTACTATATTGCTACTGCGCATGCACCTTTTTTCTTCACTTCCGACACTTAATATTTTCTTATCCTTGTTAAGGCTAAGTTCAAGTGAGATCAAACTAAGGAGGTGTGTAATTATTCTTTTTTACTACCCGGTAATGAAGGAATAGGGTCATGGGATTAAGGCAATTTTTAAGTCTGATGGCTCATCAGCGTAAAGAGACTATTTGAAGTTGTGGAGGGTGAGAAATGGTGCAATGGATGGTGTACTTACGCTAGAGTAAAAAGAAAATGACTTTATAGTGAAAATTAAATATTAAAACATGTTTTTAGATTATTTTCTTTGATCTGCTCGAACCTTCCAACAACCCGATCGAGCTTACTAACTGGGGAAAAATCCACTCGAGGAAAAATACGCTTGGCGATACCAACCCTACACCTCTTTGACCTCGTATTTAATTTTAACTAGTGATACATTAAATCCGAATTATTTTTATAGAAAAAGGACGAGGAATCCAGAGATACCTTTAGTTTTTTCATAGGTTTCGGTGCTATGAAAATCCAAACGTGAAAATTGCTGATAGCGGCGTTAATCATTTCGAAATTAGCTCTTTACTATATATCCATAGTCGATCCGATGGAAGGCTTTTTAAACTGGCATGTCTTAAAGCCAAAAAGAAAAGACGTCGTATCTTGAATAAGGAGCTGCTGTTCACCGATGAAGCGGCACTCTTATCTCATTCAAAAGTAGGTCTACAGAAGTTATTGAACGCCCTGGCAGCTGCTTGTCAAGTGTTTAGCCTTATAATAAGTCTCTCCAAAACCGAAACGTTTTCTCAAGACGTCGCAAAAATAACTTTCATACATACTAGAAACCACACACTCTCAGTGGTGTAGGAATTTACCTACTTGGGCTCAACAATTGTCAGTAACCTAGATTTAGATATCGAGGATAAGAAAAGCTACTACAGCATTGGCAAAACTCTCCCAGCGCGTCTGAGAAAATGCTAAATTGACCACAGCAACCAAAATCCTCTTCTACAATGCTTGTTTTGAGCACTCTTCTTTATGGCAGTGAAAGCTGGTCAACATAAATGTACCAAGAGCACAGATTGAATAGTTTCCACTTGCGCTGCCTGAGACCGATAATGGGTATCTCTTGGAGGGACCATGTCTCCAATCAGGAAGTTTTGAGATTGGCCAATATGAACAGCATGTATGCAGTCTTGACACAAAGAAGAACATGTTGACTTGGACATATCACCCGCACGCTAGTTGGTAGAGTCCCGAAAGATATCGAAAGATATTTGCTGAGTTTATGGAGTCAGACCCTAGGACTGCCCAAGACTATCCTATACAGAAGCGAACTTAATCAAGAGGGGAAAAAAGAAAACTGCCCTGTCCGATAGCCCTGAATCATATGCAAACTCATACATGAATTGTGTCAAAGTATGCCGCTCTAGACATAGCTTGATTAGCCACACCAGGTTCTGTCCTTTCTCAAGACTAAACCAAAACTAGTGACTCATCTGCATGATATCAGATTTTCAATATCTTTACTAGTTTACAAGATCTAAACGGGACGATTGACGGACGGACAGATACACCACACAAACTATTAGATGTGATCTAATTAACAGG
>JADKLZ010013719.1:0-13133 GCA_021533235.1 Biomphalaria straminea | reverse complement strand
TGGTGGTTCATATCTTGTATTGAAGCTGCACTAAAAGCTGTGGGGAATGTGTCTGTTATGCCAGTGCAATGTCACTGGAGTCATTTGGTAATACGAGTTTTTTTTTCCAGGGCACTACGGGGAGCCTAGGCCTTTCTTGGTAGTGCGTCAATATGAGTCAGCGTGAAGAAACCAATGCGCAGTTCGTATCGATTAAAAGATTGATCTCTCCAATATTGATTATGAAAAGTATAGAACTACAAACATTGGATTAGTGGACGTTGTCAAAGAAGCGTGAGAAGTAATGAATCAAGCGTGTCTCAATCTAGATCAGTGGTTCTCAAAGTGAGACAAATGTCATCGTACCAATCCATCAGGGCCCTAACGTTGGGGATTTTCTACACTTTGTAGAGACGTTACAGCGGGACGGATGAGACCACGTGGTGGGCCGGATCTGGTCCGCGGTCCGTATTTCGGGCATCACTGTATCAATAATGAATTTAGATACTTAAACAAAGAGAAAATGTTTTCATTGAGGCCTTGAATAAGAGATTGGTCCTTTAGACAACGATTGATTAGATATTCAGTTAACAACTTCAGAAAAGCCAGGGTCACATGGATCCATATCTTTTCATTATCAATTCATTGAATACATGTGAATATTAACAATGTTATAATAATAACATAAAGCTGGTATCTCCGTATTATGAGTCATGTCGTCAGTCGGCCTAACAATAGAATAATACCGGCAAAACTTTCGATACTTACAGGGTTTTCTTTTTATATTGTCAAAGACAATGGTTGTGGTTTCTAGATAGTTGTTAGTTAATAGTTTCTGATATTCTTGCTGAAAATATTTAAAGCTTTTTAACTGCCTGAGCGGACAACTTTGGGGCCCATTATGAGTTTGTGTTTCCACACAAACTATTTTTGTAATCTTGTTTATTATTTGTACATAAGAAAAAACTAAAATTAAGTTTTTCTATACAGCAACCATCTAAAGTATAATTAGCTTTGCAATCACCTCCTGGTAAGATAATGTTTTAGTAGCACTAAGACATAGACATAGACATAGACTAAACAAACAAACAAGAAAATATGAAAATAATAAATGATTTTTAAAAACGAGAATTTGAGCTTTTTGAAAAGAAAAAAAAATAGCCGTTGCATCAGAACTTTGAATGATCTAAATTATTGTGATGTCCAATTTTCATTTTCTCTTCTAATTTCTGTGATCTAAACGGCATGGACAGACAGACGGTCAGACGGACAGACAGGATACACAAAACTAATAGTGTCTTTTTCCTTTCGGGGGCCGCTAAAAAGGGAAAGCTTATAGTTGCATCAATTAGTTTCAGTAATGTAATTAAATTCGCAATAGATCTTCACAAACAACAATAAATCTGTTTTAACTAGAAATATTTTACCATGAGCTCTATTTCATGCTTTTAGTTTTCTCAATACGCCATGACAATCACTTATCTGGACTCATGACTCTAGCCTTCATAAGCCGACATTCTAACTACTCTGCTAATGAGGTGCTTATGAAAAAAACTATACAATATATTGTTTCCTTCAAGCTTACTTAAAATTGCCGACTTATAAAATAAAGGGAACTTATTTTGGAAGTAACGTCTGTATTATATAAGATAAGAATGTAACATAAGATAGATAGATAGATAGCTAGATAGCTAGATAGATAGATAGATAGATAGATAGATAGATAGATAGATAGATGGATAGATAGATAGATAGATAGATAAAATTAGAAAGAAAGCAAGTTAATCTTCTCACGAGCCTGAGGATTTAGTTCAAATTTAGATCTTTAGTTATTGTACTGCTGCTGTCTACTGTTGTACTTGGAGCAACTAGTGAGGTTGCGAATGGCATTAAGTCTGAGAAGCCTTGTTCAAGTGATAACTCATTGTCTGTGCCTTACTTCTTCCATAATGGGCCTGAATCGTCTTCACACTAGACCTTTGTAACATTGATCTTGATAGCTACATTTGCCAACTTTCTTATAAAATAGGGAAATGTAGCGATAGTAAGACTAATGCCATTTTATGATGCTATTACCAAACCTTAATCAAGGATGAGGAAAGGTGCGGTCGAATGGAGGGAGGATCTCCTTTAACGCCTTTCTCTCTCTTGATCCACTGAACGATATGGCATCACTAGTTCTGATACTACCTGCAGAACCTGCAGCTTGGAGCACCCTCAGAAAATACTGTAACAATCCCCTCCCTCCACCCCAAGTCTCAGTTAAACGCGTAAAGAGACAGAGTAGTCGCATGGATAAGATTGTATCGTGGTAAATATTGATCGTGATTTCGAAGAGGTTTGAAAATATAAAGAAGTTGTGGCTGACACCAAGAATATTTTGTTATTGTGGCTGAAAAAAAATATCAGGTGATATGGATGCAAGAACATACAAAAACTTGAAATGGCAAGTGCTTTTATTCCAGTGATAAATATTTACAATGAATAAATTACAGAAGCAGCTACTCGCTAAGAAAGTAAAAAAAAAATGAACAATGGATGCACTGATCTCATGATTTTGTAATATTATTCGCACTAATTAATTATTTAATGTTGTTTGATCGATATAAATTTCGATCATCAAGGCAGTTTACAAGTTAGGATATTGCCTAGTCCAGTGGATGAAAACTGAGGCTCGCGAAAAATGTGCGGCTTTTTGGCTTCTTGACTGCGGTTCTTAGTCTTTTTGACTGCTGCTCTTTGACTTCTTGACTGCTGCTCTTTGACTTCTTGACTGCTGCTCTTTGACTTCTTGACTGCTGCTCTTTGACTTCTTGACTGCTGCTCTTTGACTTCTTGGCTGCTGCGCTTTGACTTCTTGACTGTGGTTCTTGCCCCTTGTAAGAGACGACTAAACATTTTTGAAACGCCTAAAGAAAGAGGCACATATTTATAAAGCAACAACTCTTTCCAGAATATGGAGAAAAAACGTGAACAAACTTTTTACCAGACAAACAGACAGTCATATAGACAAACTGAGTGAGATGATATAGTCTCGATTTCAATAGATAAAGTAAAAACATGATAGGTGCACGAAGTAACGTTATCTTTATTTTTGTTGTTGTTTCATTAATCACGATAAAGCAATCAACGGAAAGAACTATGTGCACAAATATTTCCTAAAGAAATTTGCAAAGTAATGGCATTGTTGATAAAGATTATTTATTCAATTATAGAGAAAGCTCTTTATTGTCACCATTTCAAGAATTTCATATTTAGAGAGTGAGATTGCAGATTGTCTGCCACATAGGTTTCGTTGATTATTAAGGGGTAACGTTTTAGGACGTTCACTTTCATTTTTTTTTTTTCAGAAATAAGATTTTTTTCTTAAGAACAGTTATAACTATGCAGAGTTAAGGAACGAGTATTGGATCCAGATATTGTATCTCATTAGTCTTCGTGAGAAATGTTACCTCTCATCTATATCAACGTAATTGTAAAAAAGTAAAAAAAAAGTTCCCCTTTCAGACCTTGTGGTCTATAGGGCAGATGATGTAAAGGTCATCTGATTCTGTGGCCCACGGTTAACGAAGGTGTCATGTGGCCAACACAACGACCAACCGCCTTTACTTTTCCCCAACTACTGTCAGGTACCCATTAGAGCTGGGTGGACTCAAGGGCGCCCGAAAATCCCGAAATAAAAATCCCAGCCTTCACCAGGATTCGAACCCGGGACCTCCTTTACGGAAGCCAAGCGCTTTACCGCTCAACCACCTCGCCCTCTAACGTAATTGTAAGCTACAAGAAAAAGAAACAAGTTGTGTGTGTGTGTGTGTTTCAGAAGAAGTAATTTCATACGAAAACTAATTGTCACTGTCTGCTGAAAATTTCGAAAGAAAATGTCTAATGCTCTTTATTACCTGTTGAAATAGAGAAACATTAATGAAGGTCTCAAAGAGGAAACTTTTTTGTTTTAAATTATATGGTGGTAGAGTGGTAGAGCACTTGGCTTCTGAACCGAGAGGCCACAGGTTCGAGTCTGTGTGAAGACTGAGATTTTTATTCTGAGATTTTAAGAAGCTCCTGACTTAAGTTCGGAAAAGTAAAGGCGGGTGGTCGCTGTGCTATTGTGATGGATGCCTGTCTGTATTGCAGTTAACTGTAAATGCTTGTCAGATTATGACAGATTACTCAGCACATGTGTGGGTTTCTTGTTCGGGTGTAGTCCAGTGTGGTTAATCAACAACACAGACTGGCGACATCGATTTTAATGAATAAAGAGATTTATTTAACAATGAAGAACAATGAATGTACTATTTAATCCAATAAAAGGTCACAGTCTAAGTCTCTGTCAATAAAACAAGTCTTTACACTATAGAATCCTATCGCTAATTTTCAGTCTCTAAAAAGCCTTCAACCCAACTAAGTCAAAGTGTCCACCAGTCCCGTTCAGTATACGTCTTCTATGGTGCATCTTTATCTAACTAATAATATAAAGTAAGTACCTAACACTACCCAACCTAATCCCTGGCCGAATGACCCATAAAGTAAAGATCGCTAAGTCGGAAAGGGTGTATATTAATTAACGACGTTTGCCTTTGTAACTATTTGCCTTGAAATCAGACAGTTTATGTATATTTTTATAGTATATTAGCAATGTCTTCGAATTGAAAACTTAAGGATGAGTGCAGTGTAACACTTGACTACGCATAATTGTGAAAGGCATATTTTTCCTCATCTCACCAAGAGTTTTTTTGCGGTCAATTTAGGTTTTCATCTTCTACAACTGTCCTCAATAAAGGTTTTTCTTTTGGGTTCCAAATATCTGCCCCGAGGTTATTGTGGAAGCTCAGCAAATGTATCTATTAGAGGCCTTTGGCTACCTCTACTTTACTGTATACCATTAAGGGCAAAATGGCGCCTGAGTTAAATATTATAGCGCTTATGGCAATTCAATAACACCAATCTATTTAGCTCGCCATAGAAGGTTGTCTTTGACATATAAAATTGTAAATATTTTGTTTTTCGTTATACGTTTTTAATTTTAATTTTTTGTTTAACAATTTTTTTATTCTATTTTTTTTTTGTTATTGTAATTATTTAAACATCATTTTCAATAAACATAACAATGAAGTGACTTTTAACTTGGAATCATCTCATTTAGCAATCATCGTCATCTTCTGGCATTTCACAAAGAAATCGTGTTGGATATAAAGGATTAGTGTAATAGCACTCATCATCCACAGCCAACCATCCTACTTGATCAAATAGGTAAAGACAATTATATAATGGTCCCCATTTCCTACTTTGAACTAAAAATGATGGCACCAGTGTATTGTTGGTTCTATATCTCCAATCTTCTTCTTTAGCGTTGTCTGTTCCACCAATGAGAACCAATCGGAATCCACTAAACTTTTGAACAAAAAATTTGATAAAATTAAACTCGTCCAGGTCGTCTATTTCAGCCAAATATCCTCCGTACAAGACACAAGTTGCCATTGCTTCTTCAGACCTAGAGATTGGATCTTGTTGTGACAAATAATATCGTCTTCCTTTGTAAACATCAGTTCTTTTGAAAAGCCAAAGTTTGGAGGAATCAAGTCTTGACTTTAACTTCTCTAAGAATTCACACCTGTTTGCCTCACAAAACTCTTGCTCAGTTCTTGCTCCAAGTAAAATTTCTTTCACACCTGGTTCAATGGCTAGAGCCAAATCTGAGGACATGAGGTTTTAGTAGTTAGAAAATAAACAAATAAACACAATATCTAAGTATCAAATTGAACAATAGAAATAAAAGTTACCCTCTCTCTCTCTCTCTTTTCTATATCTCTTTCACTCTCTTTTCTATATCTCTTTCTATTTCTCTCTTTCAATCTTTTCTCTCTTTCTCTTTTTCTCTCTTTCTGTCTCTTTCTCTCTTTTCTCTGTTTCTCTCTTCCTCTCTCTTCTTTCTCTCTTTTTACTCTCCCTCACAATTTTCAAACAGAATCATTGATAATATATTTCTACTTTTTTAGCGGCCCCCGAAAGGGGAAAAGACGCTGTTAGTTCTGTGTGGCCTATCTGTCCGTCTGACTGTCTGTCTGTCCGTCCGTCCGTTCCGTTTAGATATCAGAAAGTAGAAAAGAAAATGAAACTCGGACATCACAATAATTTATATCATTCAAAGTTCTGATGCAACGGCTACTTTTTCTTTTCTAAAAGCTCAAAATCTAATTTTTAAAAAGCATTTATGCAAGCAGAAAAACCTATTAGTGAGCATTATAAATCAGACCTAATTTAAGACGATTAATAATGTTCTAAATTTCATTTTATCTCACGTTTACGTTTATTCATATATAGAAGTATTTACTATCTAAGTAACCAATCCAAAAAGAGGCAAAGAAAAGAGGCATAATGCCTAAGGATTACTTGGGCACTACATAAGATCTGTCACCCTTCTATCTACATTCTTATATGTCATTTGTCTTGGATATAATTTCATTCGGATGTTCTTTCTGAAAATATTGAAAACTGTCTTGCCTTGTTTTTTCTGTTTTAATTTCTTAGCGTTTTATTAAGTTAGAGGATTTAAAAATACTGAATTCAACTGTTCTACAATTAAGATTTAATTAAGGTTTTTTTTCATGAACCCAAATTAAGTATGAAAAATCAGAATACCTTCAATAAATCTATACAAGAAGCTAATAGCGAAATTAAATGTTTAATTCACATATTAAAACATTAATATGAGATTTGATCAATAGGCAAAATACAACTGATGGCACTTAATTAAAGCAATGCTGAAGACATGCATTTTTTAAAAATGCATCCTTATGTTCCATTAAAGAATCAAGTACAAATATAAATTTACTTTGAATATTGAAACATGTTCCTGGATCGGAGATCAGGTTCACAGAGAGGTCAAGGAACGGGTTGACACTGAAAAGTTGACATGAATTTGTGGATGTGACCCAGTTGAAAGCAGTACAGTGGTCAGTTGACCTACGAAGCAGACATGTCTGTGCACACACCATTTGGTCATCAACTTTTATCGAATCGAATGGTGTTCCAGTCAGTTTAGTGTCATTCACTTTGTTAAAGTACAATTCTTCAGCACTAAAACTACGGACTAGTACTTCCAGTTCACAGATATGTAATATTTCTGTTATATTTCTGAAAATAAAGTAAAGAAACTATATATCTTTTCATAATGTTGTTATTTTATATGTATGTTAATTAAAAAAAAACTTTATATACTATGACTATGCATTTTCGACCCCCAAAATGAAATCCCATCCCCCGCAAGGGAAATTTGGATTTGTTTTCTTCGATTTTGTTAATTTAAGGTAAGATTTTAATGATAAACCGTCAATTGCCCCAGTGAACCAAGGGGGGAGGGTGAGTTTCAATTCCCCTCCAGCGGGGTTTGAGGTTAAAAAACCCTCTTCTATAAAACAAAAATTGAAACTAGCGACGTCCAACAAAGTCCATGAGCGTAACCAAGAGGATTTTCACATTTAAAACACCTACAAAATTTCTTTTATGATACATTCCCCTCTTCAATATAAGACTAAAGCATACAACCGTCACCAGATACTATGAGGTAGCCAAGAGGCAATTGGTGTTTAAAATCCTCAGCCAGAGGGCTTTAGGTTAAAACCGTTTTCAGCGGAGTTAGTAGTTAAACACCACATTTCCAATACGAAATTAAGGAAAAAAAAGTACACATACAAAATTCTATGTAAACACACACACACATGCACACACACGTAATTGTGTCCAAATATTGTATTGCATGACAGATGAACTTCTTTTTTTCTTTTAAAGCAAAATGCAGGTACTAAATTCAATGAGCGTAAACCAAGAGGGGTTACACATTTCTAGCAATTAAATAATTGTAAATGTCTACAAGAGGGTTGGACGGTCCTGTTTACACCTTCTTACCTCATTATTAAACGCACATATCTGCCGATAATTGGTACAGGACATGAAAAGTTGAATGTACCAGGACCCAGTGGATCAGTTTGGTGGTAGCAGACTTGGCCAGTTACATCAGGAAATGTGGAAAGTTGTCTTGGATCTTTTTGAAAGATTTCAATATCAAAGTTTCTCAAACGTAAAGCCGTTTGTTCATTCATATAAACATCTTGCCTGTAAAGTCGGGGTCAAAAGTGTACTTAGATATTTGTTCATTACAATGTTAAAAAATTACAAGAACAAAAAATAACAAGGCTACAAAGTGTGTGTGAAAATTGGAAATACAACACCTTATCCGCTCCTCGAAAAATCTGCCAACGATGCATTTTGTATTCTTCTTTATTGTTTTAAGAATTGAGTACAAGACTTTGGAATTATAGATCTACGGAACTTTACTTCCATCTGCCTGTCTGTGAAAAATATACAAGCAGATGTAAATTATTCCTATTACCGATGGCTCGTATTCCAGGACGCTTGGGCTAGAAGCGAGGCCTAAGGCAGAGCACATCCTCTATGTTTCTTCTTTGTACCATATCAGTCGTGCAAGGCTGTACTGTATAAAACGGCTACTTGAGAAACGGTTTGTGGATAGTAGCATGTTTGTTATGGCTATCTTCCAAGTTCCAACCCCGCCAGTGCAATGGACTCATCTCTTAGGCATCCATCGGGGGGTTCTCTTTTGCTTTCATGTTTGCCTAATCGTCTCCTATAACGACTTAATCCATCGCGGACGTCAATTTGAGACTGGGAAGCGTTGGCCAGGCTCACATTGAAGACGTAGATGGTTGGATCCATTAACTTGAAAGATTTTTGGTGGAAATGAGTGTTAACAAACATGATCACTAGGACTGGTGGAAACTTCATCAAGACATGGGAGAATTTGTACGTGTCTTAATAGGAAATGTCCTTAGCTACCATTATGTGTACGTGGACATGTACATATCGCTAATTGTGATTGTGACTGTGTAAATTACAAGAGGGTAGGATTTGAACTCTCTATCTCCGTCAATACAAACAGAGAAAGATGTGATAGTGTCGGAAAAATATATTATTATTTTGTTAGTTCGGCTAACAACTTGACGCCACAGAATATGGAGATTTATTAAGGTTATCTTTGTTCATATTCATACGTGTTCAATTAATTGATGTTATGAAAATATTGATTCAAGTGAACCTGAGATCACCGATGTTATTGAATGATTATCTTATGGTTTTAATTGTTGTTTTTAGGTTCATTAAAGAGGAATTCTCTCTTGACAGTGTAGATTGTTGTTTGACGGTGTAATTCAGGTGTCTAGTATTAAACACTACTGTTTTATTGTTACTTAACTCTTTCTCTCCGAACCGACGATACCAACGTTGATTCCACCAGAATATGGTAAATAATTACGGAGAGAAAGAGTTAAAATTATTTTCCACTTATGTGCATATTAAATAGATTTTTTTTCTCTTTTTTATTAAACAAAAATGAAAGTTGCTTCTATAACAAACATAAATGACTAAATTTAGTAATAAAAAAAATTAAAAAAAGTTTTTGACCAAAAAAAATGTAAAACCATTAGCATAAATGTGTAAAGCATGTCCTAAAAATGTTCTTTTTTTACCTTTAATAGTCTCTCGTGTTTTTTACTACTTATAGTGACTAGTTCTAAAAATGATGTATTTTTATGAAAAAAACTGCTTGCATAGTTGATTTTGAAAATTACATTGTTCACTACCAGAAAAGAAAAATGCAGCCTTTGCATCAGAATTTGAATGATGTAAAATGTGATTGCACATGAAAAAGCACCTGGAGGAGATGGCATTACTGCTGAAGTCATTCAGGCTAAACATGCCCTTATCAAGCCACTCCACGAACTGCTAAGCTTGTGCTGGGAACAAGGAATTGAAAGACTCCAACATAGTTACTATTTAAAAAAATAAAGGCGATCGCTCTGATTGAAACACTTATAGAGGCATCTCAATGCTTAGCATAGTTGGAAAGGCTTTTGCTAGAGCAGGGGTGGGCAACCTTTTTCAACCGAGGGCCGCATTAATGAAATTTGGGGACTAAGAGGGCCGCATATATATATATAAGATTTAAGATGCACATATATTTCTTGTACAAACAACAAATTACAATGCTTCCGATGATAAATATAAAGTCTGTCATCAACTCTTCATTAGACACATTAAGAAAGGGTCACAGTCAATGTCTAGCAAGGAACCTAACAAATCCATTCTTTAGATTCCATATTGATCTAATGATTGACCAGTGAATACAACTGGGTTACCGTAAATAATAATGTTTTAATTTCGAATTGTCACCTACTTTTGGGAACTGCCAGTCGGGACCGGCCTTGGATAATTGGAGGCCATGGGCGAAATGAATTTGGTAAAAAAGAATATACAAAATAAAGGAAAAAATAAAATTTTGCAATTTATTAAAGACCTAGTGTACTTCGAACAATAACATTGAGTACAAGTTTCGCGATTCCTTTTCTGTAATATCAAACTATAGTTCCTGTGCGAGTCCATTCACAACCATGGACCTTAGAAGCAGTATACTTTGACTAAGCTTATTATATGGACGGCAACTAACTATACAAAAAATTAAATATGGTTGCATGCCCACAACGCTGAGGATTTAATGTAGCTATGTGTAAATTTTCCAGTTACTAGTTTATGGTTGGTATTTTTCTTTATTGTATTAAAAAAGGTGTTTTTCTCAGTCAAAGCTCCATCAGTTGTTACCCTTGCAATCTTGTGCAAGCGAATCCAACTCTTTCAACACAGTTCTCCATAGCATTGAATAAATACTGGCCAGGACTTATGTCTTTTACTGAATTTATATAGTAGGCCTATTGCTATTAAATATAATCTTCCTTTAAAAAAAAAAAACTCTTTAGAAAGACATTTCGAGACAATGTTTCCTTAGCCCTTTATTACAAATGATAAGAATCAATAATAAGTTTCAATAATGTCTACAGATATTTACAATGATTTATTTAGGTTTTCGCGGGCCGCATAAAACACTTCGGCGGGCCGCATGTGGCCCGCGGGCCGTAATTTGCCCACCCCTGTGCTAGAGTATTACTAAAGCGATTACAGATCTTGGCAGAACTTGTTTACCCAGAGTCGCAGTGTGGCTTTAGGACAGGTAGAACTACTACAGATATGATTTCCTCTTTGCGGCAGCCTAATGGAGAAGAGCAGAGAACAAAAGCAGCGCCCCACTTCAAAGCATTTATTGATATGACCAAGGCTTTTGACCTTGTTAGAAGAAGCGGTCTGTTTGCTGTACATGAGAGAATTGGCTGTCCAAATAAATTAAGGAAACCCGTGTCAGCTTTTCACCTAAATATATCGTACACCGTATAGTTTGAAAATTCCTCCTCAATGTCTTTCTTCATCAAAAGCGGTGTCAATCAAGGTTGTCTACTTGCTCCAACACTATTTGGCATCTTTTTCTCAGTGGTACTTACCAGCGCTTTTAAATCCTTGGAAGACGGAATATAGAGTAAAGTGTGAATTTCGAGCAGCCCAACTTTGTCAAGAGGTTCGAGCAGTTCACTTTTTATTACTAAAACTTTTTTATTTGAATGTTTACCAAATTACTACTATATTTCTACTGCGCATGCACCTTTTTTCTTCACTCCGAACACTTAATATTTTCTTATCCTTGTTAAGGCTAAGTTCATGGTGAGATCAAACTAAGGAGGTATGTAATTATTCTTTTTTACTACCCGGTAATGAAGGAATAGGGTCATGGGATTAAGGCAATTTTTAAGTCTGATGGCTCATCAGCGTAAAGAGACTATTTGAAGTTGTGGAGGGTGAGAAATGGTGCAATGGATGGTGTACTTACGCTAGAGTAAAAAGAAAATGACTTTATAGTGAAAATTAAATATTAAAACATGTTTTTAGATTATTTTCTTTGATCTGCTCGAACCTTCCAACAACCCGATCGAGCTTACTAACTGGGGAAAAATCCACTCGAGGAAAAGTACGCTTGGCGAAACCTACCCTACACCTCTTTGACCTCATATTTAATTTTAACTAGTGATACATTAAATCCGATCTATTTTTATAGAAAAAAGGACGAGGAATCCATAGATGCCTTTAGTTTTTTCATAGGTTACGGTGCTATGAAAATCCAAACGTGAAAATTGCTGATAGCGGCGTTAATCATTTCGAAATTCGCTCTTTACTATATATCCATAGTCGATCCGATGGAAGGCTTTTTAAACTGGCATGTCTTAAAGCCAAAACGAAAAGACGTCATATCTTGAATAAGGAGCTGCTGTTCACCGATGAAGCGGCACTCTTATCTCATTCAAAAGTAGGTCTACAGAAGTTATTGAACGCCCTGGCAGCTGCTTGTCAAGTGTTTAGCCTTATAATAAGTCTCTCCAAAACCGAAACGTTTTCTCAAGACGTCGCAAAAATAACTTTCATACATACTAGAAACCACACACTCTCAGTGGTGTAGGAATTTACCTACTTGGGCTCAACAATTGTCAGTAACCTAGATTTAGATATCGAGGATAAGAAAAGCTACTACAGCATTGGCAAAACTCTCCCAGCGCGTCTGAGAAAATGCTAAATTGACCACAGCAACCAAAATCCTCTTCTACAATGCTTGTTTTGAGCACTCTTCTTTATGGCAGTGAAAGCTGGTCAACATAAATGTACCAAGAGCACAGATTGAATAGTTTCCACTTGCGCTGCCTGAGACCGATAATGGGTATCTCTTGGAGGGACCATGTCTCCAATCAGGAAGTTTTGAGATTGGCCAATATGAACAGCATGTATGCAGTCTTGACACAAAGAAGAACATGTTGACTTGGACATATCACCCGCACGCTAGATGGTAGAGTCCCGAAAGATATCGAAAGATATTTGCTGAGTTTATGGAGTCAGACCCTAGGACTGCCCAAGACTATCCTATACAGAAGCGAACTTAATCAAGAGGGGAAAAAAAGAAAACTGCCCTGTCCGATAGCCCTGAATCAGATGCAAACTCATACATGAATTGTGTCAAAGTCTGCCGCTCTAGACATAGCTTGATTAGCCACATCAGGTTCTGTCCTTTCTCAAGACTAAACCAAAACTAGTGACTCATCTGCATGATATCAGATTTTCAATATCTTTACTAGTTTACAAGATCTAAACGGGACGATTGACGGGCGGACAGATACACCACACAAACTATTAGATGTGATCTAATTAACAGG
>JADKLZ010013715.1:0-11405 GCA_021533235.1 Biomphalaria straminea | reverse complement strand
GTCATAGATATACATAGCAACATGGTTCTTATTTATCAGTCTCTCTTTAGATTTAGACTACTCACCTCAGCATCAACACGAGAACCAAACTTGCATTGAATGTCCTCAAATCGAAGTTTAGACAAATGCTTCAGTTGTCCAATAATCAAGACTGCATTCTCAATGGGATCTGAGGGTTCCAGAGTGCCTGAAAACTCTAATGCTGCCATTTTTCACTGGAAAAATTTTTTTTAATTAACTAAGTAAGAGTAAGACTCAAGTAAGAGTAAGACTTAGTAAGATGATCTCTGTCGAAGTCTACAGTCTACGTCTACACTTTCACTGACTAAAGTTACACTTACAGTGACAGTCTTTAATTTGAGTCTAGTCTACTTTTTAACTCTACTAGTACTACCACTTTACTAGCTCTAGACTCTAAGTAGTCTAACTTCTAAGAGTAAGACTCGAGTCTCGACGAGTCTAGTCTAGACAGAATGAGAATCAGAATGAGAGAATGATAATATTATTAATATAATAAATATGATTACATTATAAATAGGATTATCATTGATTATGAGAATTACTTTATTAATAGACTCTATTAGTATTACTTATTACTAAAAAATATTAGTCTAAGTCTTTAATTTTAATTAAATTTAATAACTTTACTTTAAGTTTACTTTAATTACTCTACTCTAACTCTTATCTTAACTAGATCTATACACTTACAGAGTCTAGAATCTAGATTAATTATAGATCTAGAGTATTAGACTAGATCTATAATTTGAGTCTAGACACTAGATCTAGAATCTAGAACTATTATTTCAGCCTAGCTCAAATATAAAGGAAGATGCGGCAGCGGTACATCATCTAGGCCTGATATCATGATCGATTATTATATCCTTTGATCGGGCTATTAAAAACGCTGCGGATATTTCCGAAAAAAATCTTAGACTACAATCTAAATCATAGACTATATATAGAGAGGCTTATAATTTAGTTTCTAAGCGCGATGTCGATGGGGTGCGTTACTTATGATTCGGAAAATCGTACACTGTACACTTATATTTGTGAAGAAATTATTTTACCAGCTGCGAATGAAAACGTAGGCCTATTTATATATAGTTATTATAGGCACCTTTTAAACATAATCCAGCTTTCGACAGTCGACACTATAAACAGAACTCCACTAGCCAATAATACAGTTGACGAAGTATTTATTCTTTTATTATTAAACGAATCTTTACTTTTAGAGTGTAAGATTTTTAAAAGAAAAAAAAAGTCAAGAATAATTAATTAAATGTTTGGAAACCAATATGAGAGAGGTGAGGCGTTATTCACTGAATTGAAAAAAAAATTCAAATGTAGGCCTAAAAGCTATGCATACCCTTGACTATAATATAATACCAATTCTGTGGTTACTAATGGTGCGTCGATAAACAAGTAAAGTTTCCCCTACCAGACCTTTTGATCAATGTGGCAGATTATGTAAATAAGGTCCATTTGTCAACCATCTGTGCTTTTCCCCAACTAATGTCAGGTAGCCTAGACATTAGACTAGAGCTGGGTGGACTCAGAGGCGCCCTAAGGATCCTGAAAGTAAGGATGTTAGTCTTTCCCAGGATTCGAAAGCCAAGCGCTTTACTACTCAGCCACCGCGCCGTCACAATAATGGTAGCCTATGATAGGATTTTTAAGTTCCATAGGTTTTTTGGCAGGCTAAATTAAAAGTGTCTGTACCAAATATTCAGTAGGCCTACGTTGTGTCATACATAGACAACATATAGACACTAAAAAAATCTGTGTGAACGCCGTGGTCCCCGTATTCGTTCTAAAGATTTCTTCTTCTTTTTCCTCGTTCTCATTTTTATGTTGGAGCGTTCAGATGACTAGACCAATATATGCCCATGAACTGCGCAGTGGTTTCCAAATCGGTGAGCTCTCCATATTATAATTTTCTTTATATTGGGGTATTTTGGGACCAGTGTCTTAAGTGTAAGGGCCTCTTAGTAAAGAGAACAGTTTTGAAGGACATGGTCAACATTCTCTGGTGACACTCCACATGGGCAGATTTCACTGGTTCCAATTTTGAGCTTCCGGTACATAAGTTGTCTCGTTCTGTAGTATTCAGTCCTGAGTCGAAAGATTAGACGTTGATCTTGTCGGGGTAGCTTATAATAGGCATCATCTCGGTTGCCATTTTGCTCTCAGTGGCATAGAGGAAAGCAGTTGGCAGCAGAGGACATCTGAAAAAGACAGTTGGCGAGCTCTTAACGAAGGCCGCGGGACGCACATTTGAGATCCTAAAATCGGTTTTTAAAAGCATTTTTTATTTAATTAATTAAAAAGGGGGAACGACTCGAATTGAATTCATGCCTCACACCTCCTCAAGCCGACATTCTAACCATTCTGCTAGTGAGGTACTTATGACTATGTTTTGTTTGTTTAAAATTTCATTTACAGCGACGACCATTAAAAGGGACTAATGAAACTTATGTTACCACTTCAGAAAAATACAATTACCAATAGTTAATTAACTAAAGAGGGTTTTTTTTTAATATTATTATTGATTCTTGTGTTGTCAGGTAGCCTACAAGACATAGGCTAATTATGAAAAAAAAATCCCTGTCCACGTGAACTGGATAGAAAAATGAAATAAATATTTTATTTCTCTTCTTACTTTGGCACCATCATAACAAATGATAGTGATGCCTACCATGATGCTGAATAGAAACGGCAGGGAACATTTTTCAAAGGCTGCAGCCTATTTGGACAAGCCAAGCCATTGGACTCGAGACAAAAGCACACTTTCTCAACACAATCGTCATTCCAACTGCAACTTTTGCACGTGAGACATGGAAGTCATCTGTCGAAATTGAGAAGAGAATGAATGTGACTCAACAAAAATGGCTGAGAAAGCATTTTGGGAGTCAATTACACAGATCGTGTCTCAAAGCCGAACTGGGAGTCGAAAACTTAGTGAGGTTGTGACAGAACGTCGCATGATTCGAGGTTTGCGGGGCATATTCTACGACAAAATGAACTACGCATACCAAGAATTGCGATGGCATGGAGGCCAATACGAGGAAAACGCAAACAGGGACGTCCTGGTATAACTTGGCGTCATACCTTCATGGAGGACCTCAGAACAGTGTCACCAGGTGGGAGGAGGCTTTAGACATTGCCAGCGACAAATCTTTATGGAGACAGCTTGCCGCCCAATGCGCCGAACAGCGCGGGATGACAGAAGCCTAAGTCTTCTTATTGTAAATATAAGATAAGATAACTTTATTGATCCAAACAAATGGGAATTTGACTACAATTGACAACCTCAGCGTAAATACTATAAAACAACAACATAGATTTACGATATAGATGCACATACAAACAACATTCACACACGAAAAGAAGACATACAACACACTTATAACCAGCGCTTAGAAATAGATATCTATGTACATCTTGATGACAAAATGTTAATTTTTATATTGGTCATCCAGGATCTATTTTAGCTGAATGTTTTTAATTTTTTCTTTCATATAATAATGTTTTCACAGAACTTGATTTATGAATTAACAGTTAAGTTCATCTGTCTGGGCAGTTGTTCACAAACATGTCCCTTTGTAGCAGTAAAACAGCGGTCGTCAGACCATGACTGGATGGATTGTAATGACGACCGAGATGTGTAGTCCATCCTTACGTTGCCACAACACATGTCCAAGGTCCCATCGTGCCGTGTGGGAAAATCAACACACTGACTACATATTGGCATGCGCTGAGCCATTGATATGCCACATAACAAAGTATAATCTCAACTATAACAAAAAATAAAAAAAAAAATAAATGTTCACAAGTTGTGTCAACTAGTGCCAGCCTTCTTTCGTAGGTACAATGTTAACTGGCTCGACATTATCTCCATTTATTTGGTACCGTTGTGTTCTTTGTGGGCTCCATCACAACATGGCCACTTTTTAAGACTTCCAGCATCCAGACAATAACTGACTTTCTTGGTGGCATTGCCCTCATAAGTTCTTCACTATCAAGTACATCATTGACTTTCTTTTCATCTTTCCTGATGGATGGTTTGATGGGTCGTCCCATGCAACTTGATCCTCTGTGTTTCTAGAAAATGTAGGCCAGCAACTTGTGTCTATTTAGCCCCCCTCCCCCTTTCATAAAAAAAAACATGATATATATAGCCACAAAATATTTTTAAATAAAAATTTTGACATTATCAACCATTAACAAGACCTCTGTAACACTATTTGTCTTTGCTGTTTCAAATTCTCCTTGTATATCATGCCTACATTTCTCCACCATTTTCAGTTATTTTTAAATCTGCTAACATTTTATCTTAATCTTACAAATGATGTGTATTATGTCTACATTTCTCCACCATTTTCAGTTATTTTTATATCTGCTAACATTTTATCTTAATCTAACAAATGATTTGTATTATGTGTACATTTCTCCACCATTTTCAGTTAGTTTTATATCTCCTAATATTTTATCTTAATCTAACAAATGATGTGTATTATGTCTACATTTCTCCACCATTTTCAGTTATTTTTATATCTCCTAATATTTTATCTTAATCTAACAAATGATGTGTATTATGTCTACATTTCTCCACAATTTTCAGTTATTTTTATATCTCCTAACATTTTATCTTAATCTAACAAATGATGTGTATTATTCTTACATTTCTCCACCATTTTCAGTTAGTTTTATATCTCCTAATATTTTATCTTAATCTAACAAATGATGTGTATTATAACTACATTTCTCCACCATTTTCAGTTATTTTTATATCTCCTAAAACATTTTATCTTAATCTAACAAATGAAGGAAAAAATGTTAAGAAAGGTTGTCAGTACGGTCATGTGGTACGCACTCAGGACTGGCGTTCGGTGGTCCTCTGTAAAATGTTAAGAAAGGTTGTTGTAAAACCTCTTCCCGCTGCCATCCATCATCCCACGGGAGGTTTGGGGAAGGCTGCGATTATCTTCAAATCTAAATGAACACCCAAAATGTGTAAAACAAACAATGGCAGTTGATGGAATGTTATATGGTGGGAAGAGTTGTACCCATGCATACAGGGACACTACTCTGGTATCGAAGATGGCTGATTAAAGTTGTTTGTTTATGATCTGAAAGTGTTCTTATTTCAAGTATCTATCGAAACAGTTTACTTTGAAGAAAATGAAATAACTTTGTAAATTTAGCCACTAGTTCTATCACTGTCATTCAGAATCAGAATGCATTTCATTTCAAGACAATTTTACAGTGAAAAAGAAATGTTAATAATATTAATCATAGCTTTTAGATCTAGATAGTATATAAAATATAATATACTAATATAGCGCTAATTTCATGCTTATAGCAAGCTCAGAGCACTGTAGTAGTGTAGTCCAATCTCTTTTGTGGACCAGTGAGGGGGGTATCAGGGAGAAGGTTTTCCATGCTGCCTGTTTACTGTGCCTGTAGGTGCTCAATAAATACAACTCTGAGCCGGGTGTCGAACCTTAAGACCCCTTCATAGTTAGCCAAGACAAGTCTAGTTTAAGCGTACTTAGCATCTCAACCAGGCTTCCCAATTAATAACAGCTGACCATGATAGAAATAGAAAAAAAAGATGTTTCTAAATAATGAAGGAAAAAAAGAAATGCACAGCAGTGCAATGGAAATTTACTAAAGATTGTGGTTTGAAATGTGTTTAGTGTGCGTCTTCTACTTCATTATATACACAGCGATACAGTTAGTTTTACATTTCTCTTAAACACCTTGCATTTATGAAGCTTTTGAGTCTTTATTTTAAAAAAATGTACAAATAATATCAAGAGATAAAACTGCAGACTTGTGGAAAATCAAATGATCAAGCAACAACTTGGAGCTCTCCAGTGTTCAGAGATTTCTTTCATTGTGTTCCTAAAATCCATTTCAATCAAAAGCTGAATACTATCTTTAATCACATTGTGCAGAAAAAGCAGAAAATATCTTTAATCTTTCATATCTGAAAGCACATGATAAAAAAGTGTATTAAACTACTTTTATCAAAGACAACAATAATGAAAGAAAAAAAATATTGTAAAATTTTTTTTTTAATTTCATTTATCAATTAATATTAACAGTACATTAATGTGAATATTAAATACATTAGAATTAAACAGGCAAAAAAATTGTTTAAATTCTTGAAGCCTCTTTCAAAACAAGTTGTTGTAGATTATATATTTTTTTTGTTTCTTGTATCAGTGACAATGGTTTACTAATATCCCTTATGATATTAAACCTTGCTTTGATTCTTTGTCATGAGTGCCAAGACTCAACAGATCATTGCAAAAGTAAAAGTATTTTAAGGAAAAATACTTTTTAAAAAAAAAACAACTAAATTTACAGGTAACATTTGTAAAAAATCTAAGATTTCTTCTGTGATGGCACTTTTAGAACACCAATGCGGCGTAAGTAGCGAACAATGAATGGAGTAGCAGTCAAAGTTGTGGCAATACGGACTGGGGCAAACACTTTATGGACAGCGTAGGCTATGACAAATGTTCCAGTTCCAGCGGCTAGTTTGTTGTCCAATAAAGTGCCTCCGACTCCCATGCTTTTCAAAATCCCAACAACATCAATGCCACTGAAATACAAAAAAAAAGTCAATTACATTTTCAATATAATGTTTTTAAGGTTTTATAGCCTAAAGTGATATGTCTTTAGAATTAGTAGCCATTTATTCATCACATGCTGTGACTATACAAGCATCCACATCTCGTGAAAGATGATTTATAAAAAGGATAAGACTTAACCTAGAGACTCTATCTTGTATATGTTAGAATACATTTTAAACACAAAGTATCAATCGTTACTAATCAATTGTTACTAAAGTTTCCCTTTCAGACCATGCAGATGATGTTAAGGTCATCTGTTTCTTTGGCCAATGGTTAACAAGCAGGGTGTCATGTGGCACAACAATTAACTGCCTTTACTTGCCCCATTAGAGTTGGGTGGATTCAGGGGTACCTTAAAAATCCTGAAGTTCAAAATCCCAGTCCTCACTGAGATCCGAAGCTAGGAGCCCAAGTTAGGAAGCCAAGTGCTTATCCACTAAGTCACCACACCCCCAGCAATAGTTAGTACCTGTCACAAAGTAAGCACTTTAACATAAGAAACAAAGTATGTGTCCTCCGAATTCCCTTAAAATGTAATCATTATTGTGTTTAATACTATGTCACAGATAAAAACACTCGTGTTTAAGCCTGAACAATAGCATCCACAAAAATTACTTTAAAAAGCAGATCTAATATGGCATGACGGGTTAGAAGGCAGAAGCCAAACAAAAAATATTTTTGTTAAAAATCCAGCTTAATAATTTTCTTACTGAACCCTAACAATATGAAAATAAATATGTATAGCAACATTTTTGTTTCTGAAAATGTCTTAATAGAATAAACTAGGATCTCACCTAGAAACAAGCAAGTAGAAAAACCCAAGTGACATCAATGATATTGAGACATGAAAAACTACGACAGTACTGCCGTATTCCTTGACTGCTCTCTTGAGTTTCTGTCCCTGGGTCAGCTGATCTGCTTCTTTACCTGTGCTAGTCTCCCCCTTGTCAGGGCCAGATAAAGTGGAGTAACTCCTGGTGTTGTTCTTAGTTTTGTTTGTTACGGCTGCTGCAGCCTCACGGATCATTTTATCTTGTTCCTCGAAAATCTATTGGAAACAATAAATTAAGCATGAATGTTATTTTTTTTTTTTACTAGGGTACTATAATTTTAAAAAGAAAAATAAATCTTTTTTAAATTTGTATTTGATATGTTCAACTTAAGAACTCGTCATAATGTTCAACATGTTTAGACTACAGTTTGTTTTTTTTATGGAAGAAGATTAGTTCTATTTAATAAAAATTTAACAGCAAACAAAGCAAAAAATATATAACTATTACATTCAGAAATCCTTGTGCATTTATCAGGGCAAAATTATTTTATGTGGCCAAGGTTTCCAGGATAAAAAGTTGTTCAAAAATGTATTTATTTTTTTTCAAATTTAAATTTTATCATAAAAACACACACAAAAAAAACAACAAGCAACAGAATTTAATTACATTTATAACAAAAAACAAAAACAAAACAACAACAACAATACAATTAAATTAATAACTTTTTGTTTCAACATAATACATCTTTCACCTTTAGGTTCCAGGGGCACAAAATTCACACAGTTTGTTCAATTTTTAAAAATCTAATTCAACATTTAATAAATAGGCCAAAAAAAAAAATGTACCAAATGAAGTCACATGGTTATCTTAAAAAGCTGAAAAAAGCTGTACTGTGTAAGGTACCGGTAGCTAAAAAATGGAAAGGTAACATACGACCATAGACCTACCTGTGCTAGTGTTTTCTTTCCTTCCTTGTAGCCCTGGAACTGCTCTGAGCAATTACTGAATCCAAACCTGTGACAGTTTTCAAGCCACAGTTTAAATCTGGCACAGTCCGAACCTATGAAAAATAAACCACACACAATAATGTAGATTTAAAAATTATAAGACATAATATAGTATTTTTTGTGTGTGTACTATCTTGCATGTTGAGATCAAGAAACTAATAAAATTAGCATTTATGACCTTAAAACCTATGCAAGAGTGTCTGCAGAGTCAGGAGCTGTATGGGAGCTAGGAGGCACTACGCCTAACATCTAGAGCTGCGCGAGAATGTATCTGCAGAGTCGGGAGCTAGGAGGCACTACGCCTAACAGCTCCTAGAGCTGCGGGAGAATGTATCTGCAGAGTCAGGAGCTGTATGGGAGCTAGGAGGCACTACCGATTGGATTTTATCTCAGATGCCACTTTGTCCCATGCAAGAAGACGATGGAATATTTTTCCCACCGCAAAATGCATGAAAAACCATGAAGTTCAAGACACAATACTGATACTATTACAAAAAGGGGGCTTAAAAATAATATTGCTATTGAAATCTACATCAAGCAAACATGAAGGAGATCTGTAGACTAAGAAGCAAAGATAACAGGATGGACATGGATCCAACTGAGGGGAATTACACAGAATCTGATGGGGAAGTCCTGTAGCAGCCCTATGCTTCACAGTGAGTCAATAGGATTAAGTCAAGTAAATTCTACATAAGAAAATAATATACTCGTAGGTCACTTTATAATATATGTTATTCTCTGAGCATTTTGACTTTTATTAGGTGTCACAGAAACAGCCTAGTTGAATCCCCATTGATTTCAGTGCACTTAAATGACAATGTCTAAGGTATTTTCTAATTGTTGCCAGGTACCCACACAACAGAGTAAACTTAGCATCTTAGAATGCCAGTACAATAACTAGTAAGTTACGTTAAACCAAGATTAAAATTCATGTCTCTCTGACAAGACAAAGATTCTACCATTAGTTTTTGAAGCATGTCCAACCTACCCTGAACACCTTGTGGGCAAGGTGTGTCAACCTGGGGAAATGCAGAAACATTTTCCTGACAGCCTTGAATACTGTCACGGTCAGACATAGAATCCGGTAAAGGCGTCCCATCCTGGCCCACCTCTTGACCATGAAGAGCTCTGTACTGCTCTGCAATCTGTGCAATCATCTTCTCTTGCTCAGCCAGGACCTCGGCCAAAGTTTTTCGCCCCGTCTGAATACCTTGAAGCTGATCATTGCAGTTAGCAAGACCATAACTGACGAAGTCAAAAAAAAAAAAAAAAAAAAGAATAAACAAATAGTAAGTATTTGTACTATCAAAATTGAATTAAGGTATCTTAACATAAGCAAATGATGTAGATAACAGCTACTACTGCATAGATTTGTGAACTATTGCAATCCCCCTTAATCTCCAGAGTCAAGACAAGTCTTATAATTAGTTTAATAAAAAATTGATTTCATAATATGTCCATCGATCATTGTAGATGTGGATACAGTTTTAGTCGATCTCATGATCTTCATTTTAAAATTGATTAATAAAAGGAATGTCATCCAGAATTAAAGTGTATATGACTTTTTTTTTTTTTTTGGGGGGGGGGTAAATTATAAATAATGATACATGCAGACTAAGGAAAATAGATATGTCTCACAGCAGAAGCAACACAAAATGAATATTAATAGTACCGTTGGCAGTTATCCAGCCACAGCTTGAATGTAGTACAGTCATCTCCTTGTATACCTTGAGGGCAACTGTCTTCAGAGAGATCCAGTGTTTTCAGTTTGGGGCCACCACAACACGAACGAAAGATCACTACATTCTTGAGGTGTATATTCTTTGTGGAGCCTAAAATATTTTTGTCACATTTAATAGTATACATTTTAAGGTAAGATGTTCGATCTAGTAAAGACCTTTTAAAATGTATCATACTGTTTTCATGAAAGATGTCTGCAGCAATGTCGATTCAAAACTTTATGAAGAGGACATTCCAAAAGTGTCTTCACTAAAGTTACTATTCAAAAACTTTCTTGTGCCAGAATGGTCAAAATGTATACATCATTAATTTGATCAATTTGATGATTTTATGTGACAGGTTGAAAGTCAGTAATAAAACATGTTACTTAACTGGAAGATATTCTTTTAAAAATTTCCCTTACATACTTATACCCAGAACCACTGTGGATTGTCTACAGAACTCTTCCAGGTTCCAAGCTGGCGATAAGGGAGGGGGCGGGGGCGTTTGAAGTTTTTTTTAGTTTAGGTGGGCCGCCACCAGTAAATCAAGTAAATGCTTGACAAATAATGCTCTGCCTCTGCAGTCTAGGCAGTTAAAGTGACTGTAAGTCAAGGAAGCATCTATTAGATACTCTATAACTTATTATAGACTTAAACTATTATATTACTATAATATTATAATATAATCATTAGACTATACTATATATTTTATAATATATTTTAATATATAATAATAATATAACTTTACTAACTACAGTCTATATAAATATATATTTTAGGTAATTTCCGCATTTAGGTGTCGTGAGTATTATGAATTTATAGATCTATATGTAATAAAAAGATTCAGGAAACTTACCTCTGAAATCTTTTGATGTTGGACAAGGCGAAAATTTTAATGAAGCCAAACTAGAATGTGATACTGCACACTGCAGGCAACGAGTGTTATTTAGTGCTAACTTAGGCGACTTAGCTATCTGGCGATTACGTGTAAACCCAGCAAACAGTGGTACTGGAACTTTGCTATGCATAATTATCTTTGCTGTGGCCATAATTATAATATCTCGAATAAATCACAATCACAGTTGTAAAGCTTCCAAGTATTGTGCTGAGTCACCGAAAGCACATAAATATATCAACTTGATAGCACATACTGACACGGCAGAACTGCTGTAGTTATCGTTTATTTCATGTGCTGTTCATTGAACACAATTACGTGACTGTGTACAATTTAGTGCTCAGACTCAATGACCCGGAAGTTGA
>JADKLZ010013709.1:0-14997 GCA_021533235.1 Biomphalaria straminea | reverse complement strand
GTCATAGATATACATAGCAACATGGTTCTTATTTATCAGTCTCTCTTTAGATTTAGACTACTCACCTCAGCATCAACACGAGAACCAAACTTGCATTGAATGTCCTCAAATCGAAGTTTAGACAAATGCTTCAGTTGTCCAATAATCAAGACTGCATTCTCAATGGGATCTGAGGGTTCCAGAGTGCCTGAAAACTCTAACGCTGCCATTTTTCACTGGAAAATTTTTTTTTAATTAACTATGTAAGAGTAAGACTTAGTAAGAGTTAAAGTAAAGAGTAAGAAAGAAGAAGATCAAGATGATCTCTGTCGAAGTCTACGTCTACACTTTCACTGACTAAAGTTACAGTGACAGTCTTTTGTTTGGAGTCTTGTCTACTTTTTAACTCTACTACTACTACTTAACTACTACTAGATCTAGTTTAGTAGTTACTAGTAGTAGTACTAACACTTTACAGAAACTTTACTAGCTCTAGACTCTAAGTTAGTCTAAGTTATTAACTAAGTAGTCTAAGACTACTATTGTACTAAGACGTCTAAGAGTAAGACTGAAGTCTCGACGAGTCTAGTCTAGACACTAACTCAGTAACTAAGACAGAATGATAATAATATAATTTTAATTAATAGATCTATGAATAATATGATAATCATAAATTTAAATATCATTTATTTTATGATTAATAATATTAATAATAATATTATTAAATGAGTATGAGTATCATTATGATAATCATCATAATCATTATCATGATTTTTATGATGATTATGATTGATTATGAGAATTACTTTACTTTAATTACTCTACTCTTATCTTAACTAGATCTATACACTTACAGAGTCTAGAATCTAGATTAATTATAGATCTAGAGTATTAGACTAGAACTATAATTTGAGTCTAGACACTAGATCTAGAACTATTATTTCAGCCTAGCTCAAATATAAAGGAAGATGCGGCAGCGGTACATCATCTTGGCCTGATATCATGATCGATTATTATATCCTTTGATCGGGCTATTAAAAACGCTGCGGATATTTCCGAAAAAAATCTTAGACTACAATCTAAAATCTAAATCATAGACTATATAATATACTATGACTATGATCTAGATCTAGATTACATCACGGAATATTTCCATGATTAGATGCTAGAATCTAAGAGTTTACACTTACAGTGGTTCCCAAAACTCCAAAACGATGCGCAAAGACACCCTAGGGGCTTATAATTTAGTTTCTATAAGCGCGATGTCGATGGGGTGTGTTACTTATGATTCATATTAACGTTTCCTTATTGACTGCAATGTTCGGAAAATCGTACACTGTACACTTCTGTTTGTGAAGAAATTATTTTACCAGCTGCGAATGAAAACGTAGGCCTATTTATATGTAGTTAATATAGGCACCTTTTAAACATAATCCAGCTTTCGACACAGGCTTGGATTAACCATTAGGCAAACAAGGCACGTGCCTAGGGCACCAAGCGTTTGGGGGGCACCACAAGTCCGCAAGAAAAATGTGTATATTGTCCCGGTAGCCGCGCGAAATCGACATGACATTAGGAAACGCAAATGTAATATTGATTCGCACATTATTGTATGTTTTGTTTGTAAACTTTTAGCGTTTAAAGGTTCCACAAGTTTGGCTGATAAAAATGGGTTCAGTGACTGGAAAAATAACATTCAAGTTGATAATCATGAAAAAAAAGCGCTACTCATAAAGACTGCATGTTAATATACCTAACTCGTCGACAAGGCTCAGGTCTATTACAAAAGCTAGAAGAGCAAATTAATGAGGAGTACAGTTACTGGGAACATATTTTGAGGCGAGCAGTAGCGGTTATTTGTACAATAGCTGAGCGTGGTCTGGCTTTTTGAGGGACAAATGAAAAATTTGGATCTTTACAAAATGGAAATTATCTAGCGTTGCTGGAGTTGGTCAGTCAGTTTGATCCATTTTTAGCATCACACATTGCGAAATATGGAAATTCTGGAAAAGGAAATCCTTCTTATTTATCCAAAACTATATGTGAGGAACTGATTGAAATTATGTCCCAAAAAGTTCATGAAGTAATTTTAGAGGAAGTAAAGGCTTCCGGTTATTTCAGCTTGTCAGTAGACTCAACACCAGACGTTTAACATATAGATCAGTTAATCGTTGTTAACGATATGTGTTAGATGGAGAGCCCATTGAGCGCTTTTCGACTTTCTTGGAGCTGCAAAGTCACACAGGTTAAAGTATGGCTAAGCAAGTGTTGCAGTACTTACGTGAAGTTTGCAATATTAATTTTTCGAAATGGAGAGGTCAGTCATACGACAATGCTGCTAATATGTCTGGGGTGCTACAAGGGCATGCAGAAAAGACTTCTATAGGAAAATGAGTTTGCTATATATATACCCTGTGCTGCCCATTCACTAAATCTGGTAGGCAAAAGTGCCGTTGACTCTTGTTTAGAGGCAGTAAACTTCTTTCATACAGTGCAACTGATCTATACTTTTTTTCTCAACTTCAACCAACAGATGGAAGATTCTGAAAGGATGCTTTTTGAATGAAACGCCTGTAAAGCCCATTTCCGATACCAGATGGGAGGCATATGCTGTTGCAACTGAAGCTATTGTAAAGTCTCATCCTCAGATTATAGAAGCGTTAGATTGTTTACTAGAAGACCAGTCACAGAAAGGGGACACCAGAAGAGAAGCAGAAAACATTGCAAAGAAGATGCAAGAATTAGAATTTGCTTTCATGCTTGTTTTTTTGGGAACAACATTTTCACAAGGTCAGTCAAGCTCTACAAAATGAGCATGTGAATTTGAAAACGTGTGCTGATTTGTATTCCTCACTAGCAGACAGGGCCGGTCCTACAGGTTGCGGGGCCATATGCGTAACGGATTGCGCGGGGCCAATTTTTGGTTGTGATAAGGATAATAAATGAAACTTATGATTTTGTATTAGAAAATAAAATCGTCTTTGCATTTTATTTATAGTTTACTAGGTACTAAATCACTGTCACATTAACTTTACGAGCCATCTACAGTTGATAGTATTTTTCCAACAAAAAGCCGATAGACATTTAGATCCGCCTTTTATATTTACTATCGACTAGCAAAATATCGCTTTTTGTTTTCTAAGATGTTAAGATGGATTTCGATTTATACTTCAATGCCAGTGACTATTAAAGTAAATTAAGTATTTGAACTTCTTGGTTATGGTTAAAATGCAGCTTATTATTCTATTTTTATTAAATGAAACTTACAATGCTATTTCGTTGTTTTTTTACTGCGAGAAGGATTGGTGTTTTCCATATTGAATGACCCCCGAAATGACAATTTTGTCTGTTTTAATAAGATTTGCATCAGTTTTCATAAGATTTTAATAATTTCAGATTTTCATGACTTTTTCTTATATTTTATAATTTCAGGGGAATTCCAGGAACCCTTTAATAATAAGTTGAAATGGTATAATTTAATAATTTACACCTAGAATTCGCATCGCGCGGGGCCTATGAAAGCGCGGGGCCCACTGCAGCCTAAGACCGGCCCTGCTAGCAGATCACTTGCATGAATCTAGGAATGAATTGAAAGATTTGAAGAAGCTGCAAAAGAACTAACACCAGGTGTGGAATATAAGGCAACTTTGACCCGTAATCGTAAACGAAAGACAGTGGTCATTGATGGTAATGCCCATGAGGTCTTACTGAATGCCAGAGACAAATTTCGTATATCTACTTTCTACGCGATTGTTGACAAACTTGAGAGAGAGATGAGTAGACTAGCGCAGGTAGGCCTATATAATGATATAGTTGTTCAATTTTCTTGTTTGGTCGATGTACCACAAACATTGCAGTGTTGTGAAGCACTAATTAATGCTTATCATGAAGATCAGAACAATAATTTATACACTGAACTACAACAGTTCCACTCATATATTCGCCACAAGTTTCGTGAATCAAAATCCGAGAACAACACGTTCAGTCATGCAGAACTCTACAAAGTAATAGTTAGAGACAATATCGAGTGTGCTTTTCCAAATGTAGAAATCGCCTTACGCATATTTTGAACATTAATGGTCACGAACTGTTCAACTGAGCGCTCTTTTTCTCAGTTGAAACAAAAAATCCAACTAGATCAACAATGAAACAAGAAAGGCTTGATTCCTTGTCTCTGCTGATGATTGAAATAAACTTTGATGATGTACTCAAAAACTTTGCCAAACGTAAATCTAGAAAAAATAACCTTAGAATGTAAATGTGTGCTCTCTCTCTGACTTTCTCAGTTATTATCGACATGTTGAAAAAAAATTGTTTGGATCGATGCTGTTGAAATAAAGGATTTTGTGTGATTTATTAAATTTTCTATATTTAAAATGTTTTTCATAATAAAATTTTATTTTTAATAAAAAGGACAAACGCTTGCAAAAAAAAAAAAAAAAAAGATTTAAATTTAAAAAAAAAAAAAAAAAAAAAAAAAAAAAAAACAATAGAAAAGGATAAATTTAAAAAAGAAAATACACCTAAAAATCCTAAAATACAGAAATACCTTATTGTAGGTTTATATGAGTGACGGTAGTACAAACCTATGTGTTAATAATCGTTTGTCTTTGTTATTTTTTTTTTTTGCATAATATTGAACATAACAGCTGTCAGTGGAGGATTGGGGGTCCGGGCAGAAGGGGGCACCCATGTGGGTTTGTGCCTAGGGCACCAAATTGGCTTAATCCGGCCCTGTAATTCGACACTATAAACAGAACTCCACTAGCCAATAATACAGTTGGCTTAAGGATTGACGAAAGTATTTATTCTTTTATTATAAAACGAATCGTTAGGCCTACTTATAGCTTATGTAAGATTTTTAAAAGAAAAAAAAAGTCAAGAATTAATTAAATGTTTGGAAACCAATATGAGAGAGGTGAGGCGTTATTCACAGCTGAATTGAAAAAAAAAATTCAAATGTAGGCCTAAAAGCTATGCATACCCTTGACTATAATACCAATTCTGTGGTTACTAATGGTGCGCCGATAAACAAGTAAAGTTTCCCCTACCAGACCTTTTGATCAATGTGGCAGATTATGTAAATAAGGTCGATGTGTCAACCATCTGTGCTTTTCCCCAACTAATGTCAGGTAGCCTAGACATTAGACTAGAGCTGGGTGGACTCAGAGGCGCCCTAAGGATCCTGAAAGTAAGGATGTTAGTCTTTCCCAGGATTCGAAAGCCAAGCGCTTTTTTTTTACTACTCAGCCACCGCGCCGTCACAATAATGGTAGCCTATGATAGGATTTTTAAGTTCCATAGGCTTTCTGGCAGGCTAAATTCAAAGTGTCTGTACCAAATATTCAGTAGGCCTACGTTGTGTCATACATAGACAACATATAGACACTAAAAAAATCTGTGTGAACGTCGTGGTCCCCGTATACGCTCTAAAGATTTCTTCTTCTTCCTTGTTCTCATGTTTATGTTGGAGCGTTCAGATGACTAGACCAATATATGCCCATGAACTGCGCAGTAGTTTCCAAATCGGTGAGCTCTCCATATTATAATTTTCTTTATATTGGGGTATTTTGGGACCAGTGTCTTAAGTGTAAGGGCCTCTTAGTAAAGAGAACAGTTTTGAAGGACATGGTCAACATTCTCTGGTGACACTCCACATGGGCAGATTTCACTGGTTCCAATTTTGAGCTTCCGGTACATAAGTTGTCTCGTTCTGTAGTATTCAGTCCTGAGTCGAAAGATTAGACGTTGATCTTGTCGGGGTAGCTTATAATAGGCATCATCTCGGTTGCCATTTTGCTCTCAGTGGCATAGAGGAAAGCAGTTGGCAGCAGAGGACATCTGAAAAAGACAGTTGGCGAGCTCTTAACGAAGGCCGCGGGACGCACATTTGAGATCCTAAAATCGGTTTTTAAAAGCATTTTTTATTTAAATTAATTAAAAAGGGGGAACGACTCGAATTGAATTCATGCCTCACACCTCCTCAAGCCGACATTCTAATTTCTAACCATTCTGCTAGTGAGGTGCTTGTGACTATGTTTTGTTTGTTTAAAATTTCATTTACAGCGACGACCATTAAAAGGGACTAATGAAACTTATGTTACCACTTCAGAAAAATACAATTACCAATAGTTAATTAACTAAAGAGGGTTTTTTTTTTTTTAATATTATTATTGATTCTTGTGTTGTCAGGTAGCCTACAAGACATAGGCTAATTATGAAAAAAAAAAATCCCTGTCCACGTGAACTAGATAGAAAAATGAAATAAATATTTTATTTCTCTTCTAACTTTGGCACCATCATAACAAATGATAGTGATGCCTACCATGATGCTGAATAGAAACGGCAGGGAACATTTTTCAAAGGTTTCAGCCTATTTGGACAAGCCAAGCCATTGGGCTCGAGACAAAAATACACCTTCTCAACACAATCGTCATTCCAACTGCAACATATGCATGTGAGACATGGAAGTCATCTGTCAAAATTGAGAAGAGAATGAATGAATGTGAATAAAAAAAAATGGCTGAGAAAGCATTTTGGGAGTCAATTACACAGATCGGGTCTCAAAGCCGAACTGGGAGTCGAAAACTTAGTGAGGTTGTGACAGAACGTCGCATGAGGTTTGCGGGGCATATTCTACGACAACATGAACTACGCATACCAAGAATTGCGATGGCATGGAGGCCAATACGAGGAAAACGCAAACAGGGACGTCCTCGTATAACTTGGCGTCATACCTTCATGGAGGACCTCAGAACAGTGGACACCAGGTGGGAGGAGGCTTCAGACATTGTCAATGACTGATCTTTATGGAGACAGCTTGCCGTCCAATGCGCCGAACGGCGCGGGATGACAGAAGCCTAAGTCTTCTTATTGTAAATATAAGATAAGATAACTTTATTGATCCAAACGAATGGGAATTTGTTTTGACTACAATTGACAACCTCAGCGTAAATACTATAAAATAACAACATAGATTTACGATATAGATGCACATACAAACAACATTCACACACGAAAAGAAGACATACAACACACTCATAACCAGCGCTTAGAAATAGACATCTATGTACATCTTGATGATGACAAAATGTTAATTTTTATATTGGTCATCCAGGGTCTATTGTAGCTGATTGTTTTTAATTTTCTTCTTTCATATAATAATGTTTTCACAGAACTTGATTAATGAATTAACAGTTGTGTTAATTTCATCTGTCTGGGAAGTTGTTCACAAACATGTCCCAATCTGTTTGCTCCTGACAACTTTGTAGCAGTAAAACAGCGGTCGTCAGACTGTGACGGGGTGGACTGTAATGACGACAGAGATGTGTAGTCCATCATTATGTTGCCACAACACATGTCCAAGGTCCCATCGTGCCCTGTGGGAAAATCAACACACTGACTACATATTGGCATGCGCTGAGCCATTGATATGCCACATAACAAAGTATAATCTCAACTATAACAAAAAATTTTAAAAAAGTAAATGTTCACAAGTTGTGTCAACTAGTGCCAGCCTTCTTTCGTAGGTACAATGTTAACTGGCTCGACATTATCTCCATTAATTTGGTACCGTTGTGTTCTTTGTGGGCTCCATCACAACATGGCCACTTTTTAAGACTTCCAGCATCCAGACATAAACTGACTTTCTCTTTTGGTGTCATTGCCCTCATAAGTTCTTCACTATCAAGTACATCATTGACTTTCTTTTCATCTTTCCTGATGGATGGTTTGATGGGTCGTCCCATGCAACTTGATCCTCTGTGTTTCTAGAAAATGTAGGCCAGCAACTTGTGTCTATTTAGCCCCCCTCCCCCTTTCATAAAAAAAAACATGATATATATAGCCACAAAATATTTTTAAATAAAAATTTTGACATTATCAACCATTAACAAGACCTCTGTAACACTATTTGTCCTTGCTGTTTCAAAGTCTCCTTGTATATCATGTCTACATTTCTCCACCATTTCCAGTTATTTTTATATCTGCTAACATTTTATCTTAATCTAACAAATGATGTGTATTATGTCTACATTTCTCCACCATTTTCAGTTATTTTTATATCTCCTAAAACATTTTATCTTAATCTAACAAATGAAGGAAAAAATGTTTAGAAAAGTTGTCGGTACGGTCGTGTGGTACGCGCTCAGGACTGGCGTTCGGTGGTCCTCTGTAAAATGTTAAGAAAGGTTGTTGTAAAACCTCTTCCCGCTGCCATCCATCATCCCACCGGAGGTTTGGGGAAGGCTGCGATTATCTTGAAATCTAAAGGAACACCCAAAATGTGTAAAACAAACAATGGCAGTTGATGGAATGTTATATGGTGGGAAGAGTTGTGCCCATGCATACAGGGAAACTACTCTGGTATTGAAGATGGCTGATTAAAGTTGTTTGTTTATGATCTGAAAGTGTTCGTATTTCAAGTATCTATCGTAACAGGAAACAGCAGTTTACTTTGAAGAAAATGAAATAACTTTGTAAATTTAGCCACTAGTTCTGTCACTGTCATTCAGAATAAGAATGCATTTCATTTCAAGACAATTTTACAGTGAAAAAGAAATGTTAATAATATTAATCATAGCTTTTAGATCTATCATCTAGATAGTATATAATATACTAATATAGCGCTAATTTCATGCTTATAGCAAGCTCAAAGCACTGTGGACCAGTGAGGGGGGTATCAGGGAGAAGGTTTTCCATGCTGCCTGTTTACTGTGCCTGTAGGTGCTCAATAAATACAACTCTGAGCCGGGTGTCGAACCTTAATACCCCTTCATAGGTAGCCAAGACAAGTCTAGTTTAAGCGTACTTAGCATCTCAACCAGGCTTCCCAATTAATAACAGCTGATCATGATAGAAATAGAAAAAAAAAAAGATGTTTCTAAATAACGAAGGAAAAAAAGAAATGCAAAACAGTGCAATGGAAATTTATTAACTCTTTCTCTCCTAACTGACGATACCAACGTTGATTCAACCAGAATGTGGTAAATAATTAAGGAGAGAAAGAGTTAATTCACCCACTGACCAGTGCTCCCTGTGGTTGAACAGCGCAACAATAGCGGCCTTGCCCCTGAAATGTAGCCGCCACAATACACCATCTCGTTGCCACTCGCTAACCAAACTTGTGAAAAGTGGCCTAGCTGGAGGTCAGGAATATATTGTTGTAAGTTACAACTAAAGAGACATTCAATTATTAGCAGAGCATCTAAATGTATTGTTATAAAAAAAGAGCCATCAATGAGTGGAATTTAAAAAAAAAATTGAAATATGCTTAGTGAGTGACACACAATTACATTCAAGAAAAAGATGCATCTTCTACTTCATTATATACACAGCGATACAGTAAGTTTTACATTTCTCTTAAACACCTTGCAGTTATGAAGCTTTTGAGTCTTTATTTTTTAAAAATGTACAAATAATATCAAGAGATAAAACTGCAGAGTTGTGGAAAGTCAAATGATCAAGCAACAACTTGGAGCTCTTCTATGTTGAAGATTTCTTTCATTGTGTTCCTAAAATCCATTTCAATCAAAAGCTGAATACTATCTTTAATCACATTGTGCAGAAAAAGCAGAAAATATCTTTAATCTTTCATATCTGAAAGCACATTATAAAAAAGTGTATTAAACTACTTTTATCAAAGACAACAATAATGAAAGAAAAAAAATATTGTAAACATTTTTTTTTTATTTCATTTATCAATTAATATTAACAGTACATTAATGTGAATATTAAATACATTAGAATTAAAATAACAGGCAAAAAAATTTTTAAATTCTTGAAGCCTCTTTCAAAACAAATTGTTGTAGACTATATATTTTTTTGTTTCTGTTAGTATCAGTGACAATGGTTTACTAAATATCACTTATGATATTAAACCATGCTTTGATTCTTTGTCATGAGTGCCAAGACTCAACAGATCATTGCAAAAGGAAAAATACTTTTAAAAAAAAAACAACTAAATTTACAGGTAACATTTGTAAAAAATCTAGGATTTCTTCTGTGATGGCACTTTTAGAACACCAATGCGGCGTAAGTAGCGAACAATGAATGGAGTAGCAGTCAAAGTTGTGGCAATACGGACTGGGGCAAACACTTTATGGACAGCGTAGGCTATGACAAATGTTCCAGTTCCAGCGGCTAGTTTGTTGTCCAATAAAGTGCCTCCGACTCCCATGCTTTTCAAAATCCCAACAACATCAATGCCACTGAAATACCAAAAAAAAGTCAATTACATTTTCAATAAAATGTTTTTAAGGTTTTATAGCCTAAAGTGATATGTCTTTAGAATTAGTAGCCATTTATTCATCACATGCTGTGACTATACAAGCATCCACATCTCGTGAAAGATTATTTATAAAAAGGATAAGACTTAACCTAGAGACTCTATCTTGTATATGTTAGAATACATTTTAAACACAAAGTATCAATCGTTACTAATCAATTGTTACTAAAGTTTCCCTTTCAGACCATGCAGATGATGTTAAGGTCATCTGTTTCTTTGGCCAATGGTTAACAAGCAGGGTGTCATGTGGCACAACAATTAACTGCCTTTACTTGCCCCATTAGAGTTGGGTGGATTCAGGGGTACCTTAAAAATCCTGAAGTTCAAAATCCCAGTCCTCACTGAGATCCGAAGCTAGGAGCCCAAGTTAGGAAGCCAAGTGCTTATCCACTAAGTCACCACACCCCCAGCAATAGTTAGTACCTGTCACAAAGTAAGCACTTTAACATAAGAAACAAAGTATGTGTCCTCCGAATTCCCTTAAAATGTAATAATTATTGTGTTTAATACTATGTCACAGATAAAAACACTCGTGTTTAAGCCTGAACAATAGCATCCACAAAAATTACTTTAAAAAGCAGATCTAATATGGCATGACGGGTTAGAAGGCAGAAGCCAAACAAAAAATATTTTTGTTAAAAATCCAGCTTAATAATTTTCTTACTGAACCCTAACAATATGAAAATAAATATGTATAGCAACATTTTTGTTTCTGAAAATGTCTTAATAGAATAAACTAGGATCTCACCTAGAAACAAGCAAGTAGAAAAACCCAAGTGACATCAATGATATTGAGACATGAAAAACTACGACAGTACTGCCGTATTCCTTGACTGCTCTCTTGAGTTTCTGTCCCTGGGTCAGCTGATCTGCTTCTTTACCTGTGCTAGTCTCCCCCTTGTCAGGGCCAGATAAAGTGGAGTAACTCCTGGTGTTGTTCTTAGTTTTGTTTGTTACGGCTGCTGCAGCCTCACGGATCATTTTATCTTGTTCCTCGAAAATCTATTGGAAACAATAAATTAAGCATGAATGTTATTTTTTTTTTTACTAGGGTACTAAAATTTTAAAAAGAAAAATAAATCTTTTTTAAATTTGTATTTGATATGTTCAACTTAAGAACTCGTCATAATGTTCAACATGTTTAGACTACAGTTTGTTTTTTTTATGGAAGAAGATTAGTTCTATTTAATAATAATTAAACAGCAAACAAAGCAAAAAATATATAACTATTACATTCAGAAATCCTTGTGCATTTATCAGGGCAAAATTATTTTATGTGGCCAAGGTTTCCAGGATAAAAAGTTGTTCAAAAATGTATTTATTTTTTTTCAAATTTAAATTTTATCATAAAAACACACACAAAAAAAAAAAACAAGCAACAGAATTTAATTACATTTATAACAAAAAACAAAAACAAAACAACAACAACAATACAATTAAATTAATAACTTTTTGTTTCAACACAATACATCTTTCACCTTTAGGTTCCAGGGGCACAAAATTCACACAGTTTGTTCAATTTTTAAAAATGTAATTCAACATTTAATAAATAGGCCAAAAAAAAAAATTTACCAAATGAAGTCACATGGTTATCTTAAAAAGCTGAAAAAAGCTGTACTGTGTAAGGTACCGGTAGCTAAAAAATGGAAAGGTAACATACGACCATAGACCTACCTGTGCTAGTGTTTTCTTTCCTTCCTTGTAGCCCTGGAACTGCTCTGAGCAATTACTGAATCCAAACCTGTGACAGTTTTCAAGCCACAGTTTAAATCTGGCACAGTCCGAACCTATGAAAAATAAAACACACACAATAATGTAGATTTAAAAATTATAAGACATAATATAGTATTTTTTGTGTGTGTACTATCTTGCATGTTGAGATCAAGAAACTAATAAAATTAGCATTTATGACCTTAAAACCTATGCAAGAGTGTCTGCAGAGTCAGGAGCTGTATGGGAGCTAGGAGGCACTACGCCTAACATCTAGAGCTGCGCGAGAATGTATCTGCAGAGTCGGGAGCTAGGAGGCACTACGCCTAACAGCTCCTAGAGCTGCGGGAGAATGTATCTGCAGAGTCAGGAGCTGTATGGGAGCTAGGAGGCACTACCGATTGGATTTTATCTCAGATGCCACTTTGTCCCATGCAAGAAGACGATGGAATATTTTTCCCACCGCAAAATGCATGAAAAACCATAAAGTTCAAGACACAATACTGATACTATTACAAAAAGGGGGCTTAAAAATACTATTGCTATTGAAATCTACATCAAGCAAACATGAAGGAGATCTGTAGACTAAGAAGCAAAGATAACAGGATGGACATGGATCCAACTGAGGGGAATTACACAGAATAAACAATTACACAGAATCTGATGGGGAAGTCCTGTAGCAGCCCTATGCTTCACAGTGAGTCAATAGGATTAAGTCAATTAAATTCTACATAAGAAAATAATATACTCGTAGGTCACTTTATAATATATGTTATTCTCTGAGCATTTTGACTTTTATTAGGTGTCACAGAAACAGCCTAGTTGAATCCCCATTGATTTCAGTGCACTTAAATGACAATGTCTAAGGTATTTTCTAATTGTTGCCAGGTACCCACACAGCAGAGTAAACTTAGCATCTTAGAATGCCAGTACAATAACTAGTAAGTTACGTTAAACCAAGATTAAAATTCATGTCTCTCTGACAAGACAAAGATTCTACTATTAGTTTTTGAAGCATGTCTAACCTACCCTGAACACCTTGTGGGCAAGGTGTGTCAACCTGGGGAAATGCAGAAACATTTTCCTGACAGCCTTGAATACTGTCACGGTCAGACATAGTATCCGGTAAAGGCGTCCCATCCTGGCCCACCTCTTGACCATGAAGAGCTCTGTACTGCTCTGCAATCTGTGCAATCATCTTCTCTTGCTCAGCCAGGACCTCGGCCAAAGTTTTTCGCCCCGTCTGAATACCTTGAAGCTGATCATTGCAGTTAGCAAGACCATAACTGACGAAGTCAAAAAAAAAAAAAAAAAAAAAAAAAGAAAAAAGAATAAACAAATAGTAAGTATTTGTACGATCAAAATTGAATTAAGGTATCTTAACATAAGCAAATGATGTAGATAACAGCTACTACTGCATAGATTTGTGAACTATTGCAATCCCCCTTAATCTCCAGAGTCAAGACAAGTCTTATAATTAGTTTAATAAAAAATTGATTTCATAATATGTCCATCGATCATTGTAGATGTGGATACAGTTTTAGTCAATCTCATGATCTTCATTTTAAAATTGATTAATAAAAGGAATGTCATCCAGAATTAAAGTGTATATGACTTTTTTTTTTTTTTTGGGGGGGGGGTAAATTATAAATAATGATACATGCAGACTAAGGAAAATAGATATGTCTCACAGCAGAAGCAACACAAAATGAATATTAATAGTACCGTTGGCAGTTATCCAGCCACAGCTTGAATGTAGTACAGTCATCTCCTTGTATACCTTGAGGGCAACTGTCTTCAGAGAGATCCAGTGTTTTCAGTTTGGGGCCACCGCAACACGAACGAAAGATCACTACATTCTTGAGGTGTATATTCTTTGTGGAGCCTAAAATATTTTTGTCACATTTAATAGTATACATTTTAAGGTAAGATGTTCGATCTAGTAAAGACCTTTTAAAATGTATACATACTGTTTTCATGAAAGATGTCTGCAGCAATGTCGATTCAAAACTTTATGAAGAGGACATTCCAAAAGTGTCTTCACTAAAGTTACTATTCAAAAACTTTCTTGTGCCAGAATGGTCAAAATGTATACATCATTAATTTGATCAATTTGATGATTTTATGTGACAGGTTGAAAGTCAGTAATAAAACATGTTACTTAACTGGAAGATATTCTTTTAAAAATTTCCCTTACATACTTATACCCAGAACCACTGTGGATTGTCTACAGAACTCTTCCAGGCTCCAAGCTGGCAATAAGGGAGGGGGCGGGGGCGTTTGAAGTTTTTTTTAGTTTAGGTGGGCCGCCACCAGTAAATCAAGTTTAGTAAATGATTGACAAATAATGCTCTGCCTCTGCAGTCTAGGCAGTTAAAGTGACTGTAAGTCAAGGAAGCATCTATCTATTAGATACTCTATAACTTATTATAGACTTAAACTATTATATTACTATAATATTATAATATAATCATTAGACTATACTATATATATTTTATAATATATTTTAATATATAATAATAATATAACTTTGCTAACTACAGTCTATATATTTTATGAGTATTATGAATTTATAGATCTATAAATCTATATGTAATAAAAAGATTCAGGAAACTTACCTCTGAAATCCTTTGATGTTGGACAAGGCGAATATTTTAATGAAGCCAAACTAGAATGTGATAGTGATACTGCACACTGCAGGCAACGAGTGTTATTTAGTGCTAACTTAGCTATCTGGCGATTACGTGTAAACCCAGCAAACAGTGGTCCTGGAACTTTTCTATGCATAATTATCTTTGCTGTGGCCATAATTATAATTAATATCTCGAATAAATCACAATCACAGTTGTAAAGCTTCCAAGTATTGTGCTGAGTCACCGAAAGCACATAAATATATCAACTTGATAGCACATACTGACACGGCAGAACTGCTGTAGTTATCGTTTATTTCATGTGCTGTTCATTGAACACAATTACGTGACTGTGTACAATTTAGTGCTCAGACTCAATGACCCGGAAGTTGA
>JADKLZ010013705.1:0-22418 GCA_021533235.1 Biomphalaria straminea | reverse complement strand
TGAGTTGAGAGAAGAGAAACTGTGTTATGAGTTGAGAGAAGAGAAACTGTGTTATGAGTTGAGAGAAGAGAGACTGTGTTATGAGTTGAGAGAAGAGAAACTGTGTTATGTGTTGAGAGAAGAGAAACTGTGTTATGAGTTGAAAGAAGACATAACTTATAAGTAGTAATGATTTATTTTTTTAAATGTCTGTAATTCATAATGCATGTTAATTTCTGTTACTAAGATGTTTTGATAGCTGTCTTCTCTCAACAAAGATCTGAATCTCTGGACTTCAAGATGCTGTTGCCATTAGGAAGACTTTATTCATTTAATCACTATTGACAATGTTTATTTTATAAAAATGGCTCATATTTTTATTTCTTTGTTAGGCTATTATATGACTTGTTTTGAGATTTTGAGAACCTATTTTTACCCACTATTAGCTGTATTTAAAAATACTCAAATAATAATATATGAAATCAATATTGTTTAGTTATACACCTCAGAAACTGAAGCGGCTGAACTCCCCTTGCGTATGGTTTTGGTTATAAAATACTTTTTATAATCTTTTTATCGGTAAGGAACATTTGAAATCATGAACTACGAGAATGTCATTCAAAAATTCAGTTGTTTCCCTACTGATAGGAAAAAAAATGCCTTAATGGCTCACTAGGAGGTTTTCAAAATCAAAACTCGTACACTTTCCATAGTGTGCCCCCCATATTGTTTATTTCAACATTGAATTTCTGCTGAGAATTGCAAGTATATGACAGTTGACAAAGTCTGCATTGCAGGCATATGACAGTTGACAAAGTCTGCATTGCAAGAATTATGACATTTGACAAAGTCTGCATTGCAAGCATATGACAGTTGACAAAGTCTGCATTGCAAGTATATGACATTTGACAAAGTCTGCATTGCAAGCATATGACATTTGACATGTCTACATTGCAATTACATGACAGTTGACAAAGTCTGCATTTGCAAGTAAACGACACTTGACATGTCTGCATAGCAAGCATGTTGCACTTGACATGTCTGCATTACTCACTTTTAGTTTCTCTTATTGTTCCAATTATTGTATAAGTCAGTGAGAAAATGTTTAACATTTAACAAAAACAAAGCAAATATTTTATGTTCTTTAGCAATTGTTTGACCAGGGGCATTATGTGTTTTATATATTGATGATATATGATGCATAGGCTAATTACTTCAAATTATAGTACAGTATACTTATTTGAAAATCTTATATATATATATATATATAGTTAGTCTTTAGGGTTGTAATTGATTCATTTTCTGATTGAATAAAAAAACACAACAATATTATGTAATTAATAATACAAAAAGTATGTATCTGATTTTAAAATTGCTTCCAATTATAAAGTTGTTTTCCTGGTTAAGTTTTTTTTTGACAATATGTGTAATTATTGTAGGAATAGGCTTCATTTAATTAGTTGTATTTTAAAAGAATTTTTTTTTTCGAATAGCCTTATTCTACAATAATTAAATTTTTGCCCTACTGACATTTCTTTCAATTTGTGTGTTAGCTCTATGATCCAAATCTTTCATGACCTTCAGAGTGTCATGTGTACTTGACATTCTATGACCAAACTCAGGGTAAACTATTACAACTTTAGCAACATGACAGATACATATATATATATATATATAGAGAGAGAGAGAGATAACTTGTTTAACCAAAATAAATGGGAACATAATTTGATCACAGCATTGGTATTTTTATTATTCAAAGTTACATAAACAGATTGAACCAGTCTAGGAGTTTAAGTCTGGAAAGTTTAGAATTTGTGTTATTCAAGGATAGCTGTGTTTTTGGTGGTTTCACTATGTGAGTTGTACGTTGGTGAAAACATTGATTGTGACTATATAAAGTATGCTGAAAATATTTTAGCAATAACATTATTAAGGAATGTTTAATATGATCTAGGATGAAGTTTATGAAAACCAAACTCTCTGTCTTGTGTACTGCTTGATAGAACTACTGCTCAACTATCAATGTAGTTATGGATGCATATGTCTAGGAACGAATTGCTGTGTATGAGAAAATGTCAAGTGTTGCTGAACACGGATGTGTGTGTAGCAAGCTATTCGTCATTCCAGCCATAAATATTCTTGTCAATCCTGAACTCATCACTTGTACAATGAAATAATAGTCATGCCCTTTGACCTCTCACCTTTCATGCCATTGGTTGTCTTTTATCTCTACTGAATCTTATTATGTGTTCACTGTTTCAATCCAGTCAATGAATGTTGGCTGGAAAGGAAAAAGAAATATTGTGTCTTTTTTTTTTCTGAGAGATACAAATGTATCCTTGTGTCTTGCTGCTCATGTCATAATTCTGTGTACTTGTCTACATATTTATATATATATCAACTATTTCATTATACCTATTTATTAACTTACTATTTCTCATCTTTTGTTTACCCTTGAACAAATTCTCAGAAAATGTGTTCAGATACAATGAATTAACCAAATGAGTTTTATTTGATTAGTGTCTACATAAGAAAGTAGGGCATAATTATCTTCTTTTTTGAAGTAACGTCTGTAGTCTATAAGAAAGTAACACCAGAATTTAAGCAGTAAATGGATTTGGTTGGATTCTAGTGAGGACATTGTTGTTATCATTACAACTTTAAAGTAGTTTACAGTCTGTCTTGCAATATACATCTTTCTATGGTTTACTTATAAACTTGTGGATAAAATTTCAGGGTACATTAAAACCTGTAGAGACCACTAGTAGTTCTATTCTTGGTTGACTGCCTGAAAGGTTTGAGATTTGTTTATAAACATGAACTTAACACATTTTCAATGATATTTGTCTCTTTCACAACCCAAATTTGATTGTCTTATAATACTGCTAGTTCATTGGTACAATTTTGATCAACTATGAACAGACGTTTCCTTGAAAAACATTTTTGACATATATAACAAAAAAATCATGACTTTCTTTTATGCCTATCAAGTTTCATTTCTGAAATAACCCATCATGGTCAAGCACATTCTTTCCTGGCATACATGTTGTTTTTTTAATTTGCATCTGAAAAAAATATTTTCTTTTCAATTCATCTCTTCCATTGCCTTGTAAATGATATTCATGTCTTTCACATTGTGGGTGGTCTTTCAATACACATTTGAACTGTTTCCACTTGACTTATCCATTAGTTACTTTATCGAAACTTAGCTTCAACTGATAAATAATCTCACACTTATAGTTGTATTTAATCATCAGAACTATGGCAGTTGTATCTAGTTCCCAAACACCCTGTTTTTTTTGTGTTTTTTTTTGCCAGCAGTCACTAATGTTCTGGTGCATGTTGTTCTGTTTGATGATACTTGTATTTTAATTTAACTGTTAGTCTATACGCAAGTTCTTTATAACACAAAGTAACAGATTAAATTATAAATCACTTCAAGAAATCCAATTAGTAAAACTTCAAAAGGTTTAATCACTGATAAAGAAGGGCACAGTCCACGTCGTCCTCTAGCCTAGTCCTGTAGTCTCTTAGTGTCCCTTTCCTCTACTATTTCTTGTTCCTAGTTTTTAACTATCCGTCACGTCACTACGGATAAACCCAACTTCTACGCGTCTTGTGTCTCTACACTAACAAAACTGCTTTAATAATGTCAACAACTGAGAGCACACAGTCAGCATGTCTTGTTTGGAAAGTAGCCAACCTTTTTCTAAACTTTATGAATATCTTGCTAAGACTTGTTTATATCCTAGGGTCAAACATACATACTTACCAGATCATGACTCCTCATGTGTATTGTAGTTACCCAAGTCTTCAGCTCAGAAATCCACATCAATGTTTTATTGACTTTTTTTTTTTAATTCTCAACTCCACAATTATTTTTTTTAAACTAATCAAAGCTACAATGTTAGCTGGTAATATCAACCTACACACACACAAAAAGGATGTAAAAAAATGTTACATGAATGATATCAGGAGAAATGTTTTTCTGTTTCTGCATTGAATGTTTTGCTTTTTTCCACTTTTATTTGTAGTAGCTAGTGATGAGTAGGACGTAATCATCTTTTTTTTGAGTAACGTCTGTATTGTATAAGATAAGATATGAACAATGGTTGCAGGGTTATGTCATTCAAGTCTCAACAAGCTATTAAATAAATAAACCATTCTACAGACAAAAATAGGGAGCACGGTGGTCAAATGGTTAAGCGCTTGGCTTCCGAACCTGAGGTTCTGGGTTCGAATCCCAGTAAAGACTGGGATTTTGAATTTCTGGATTTTTAGGGCACCCCTGAGTCCACCCAGCTCAATGGGTACCTTACTTTAGTTGGGGAAACTAAAGGCGGTTGGTCGTTGTGCTGGCCACATAACACCCTGCTCGCTAACTGTTGGCCAAAGAAACAGACGACCTTAACATCATCTGCCCCCATAGATCGCAAGGTCTGAAGGGGACACTTTACTTTTTGCAGACAAAATAAGAATTGGTGTGGACATTATGTAATTTATATCTGAACTGGACACATATATATATGCAGAGAGAGAGAGGAGAATCTATGAATGAATATAAAATTTGGATTTGCTATTATGTGTTGAATTTTATTTAAACTTTACTTTTGAAGAGTGCCATTGCTTTGTGTTTATTTTATTTTTAATTAGCTCTTGAAACTGGGATCAAAATATTTTTTTTTAAACTTAATTTTTTTTTTCTCCTAAAACAGTTTTCTAGTTTTTGTTTTCCATCCTATGTACATATTTGCTTTGGTTTTTTTTTTTTTAAAACTGTTTCTGAGTTAACATACAAAATCTCAACTATTTAAAAAATCTTTTGAAAACATGCATAGAAACTGAGATGGACTTAGCTGTGTTAAATTCATATATATACAATGTTACAGAAATACTTCTTGTGTTGAATTTTAAAAAGAATTCTAGACTTTGTTTTTCTTGATGTCTTTATTTTTCTTGGTTTGAATTTGGATTTAAAATACAAACTTTTCACTTAAAATTAGACTTTGTGTTTCTTCACTTCAATTATTGCATTTAATATTGTGGTGGATAAATGAAATGACTTAATACAAATCTTATTAACTCAACAGTTCCTTGAATACATCACAAAAACAATCAACAAAATGTTGCCATAGTAAGATGATACTATTTAATCAACAGAAGCATGAATGGTAGAGAAAACATTGATACAGCAGCAAATAGGTATTTAAAAAAAAGTACATAGTAAATAAAAACAGAGAAATGGAATTCAATAAAAAAAAATCATTGATGCAATAAAATAAATATTTCGATATGTTGTGCAGTATAAGTTAAGCAGTGTAAAAAATGTAACAGCAAGATTTAAAATAAAATAAAATAAATCCTGGTTGGGAAGAGTTTCTCACTGATGTACAGAGCTTAAGGTTAATCTAATTGCACTAAGACAAGAGTTGTGTTTGCTAAAGGCAGCTCAGAATCTTGCCAGATAAACTCATACCACAAGAGATAGACCACAGCACATTGAGCATGTTTTGTCAAGATAGATGAACTATACAAATCAAATAAAAAAAATTATTGCAAACTGTTTTGGGATTGGCTTAAAGGTAGTTTTGTATCTCAAAACTATTCAACTTTCCAAATTTGACAGTCAGTAAAAAACTCTTGTAAAGTCTTGAACAATTGTTAGACCATCAAGTGATCTCAAAGCTTCTTGCTCAAATTTGAAATGTACTTTTTATAATTATAAACATTCTTCAGGCTGTCTGGAGCTCTCTGGACTGTCATCTCAGTGGCCCTAGGTTCAAACCTGCCCACTGCCATCTAATAACATCATACCAGAGGTTAGTTTTGGGGGCAATCATCTTCATTTCTTAAGGAACTTTTTAAACAAGATTTTAAAAAAGAAAAAAAAACAAATAAAAATTTGAGGCATCAAGTTAAAACTTACATTTTGGTTATTTTGAGTTTTTTTTTTTTTAAATCAAGTATTATTTATAAAACATGGAGGTCTGATTGGACTATATTTACTGATCAAATTAAACAACCTAGATCAAACATAAAATTCAGATAATAATTTGTGTATAAATGTAAGACAGTCACAAATTTTAATTGCCAACATCATTGACAAAAAAACAACAAATGAATAAAGGAATCTTTCTCATATTGTTCAAAGACTGCAAGTTTAAAAATGTCTTAAAACTATTATTTGCAAAAGTCAAACCTATGTAAATGTAGGTAAAAGGGCCCATAATATGTTTGGAAGATTCTCAAAATGTAAAATGTACAAAAACATGTCACTATTACATCCAGATATCACTTCTCATATAGGTTAGTAAAAAAAAAATTACCTGCCCATATGTTCTGTGCACAGAGACTTGACTTAGTTACAATATCTGGGCTTGTCAGCAAATAAACAGGTAGATCTAAAGCAAGCAATTAGGAATATTCTGTTCTGGACCTGAGTGTGACTAGGGAACAAAGTCAATGAACATGTTTAAAGTGAACATGTGAGGAACAAACTTGAGAGATTATTTCAAGTGGGATGTGTGGCTGAGTTGTCAAAGCCACTTGACTAGATATCAAATCCTGACCTGACATGAACTGTGTTGCTGAGCGCCTAAAGGCATCACAGAAACTTTCTCAGAAATCCCCACATCCACAAAAGAGATTGGACCCTAGGGCACTGAGCGGGCTGTAAACTTGAGAGATGGGCTAATCAAAAGTCATTTTAAAAAAAATTTAAGTTTTTTTAGCTTTCAACTTATAAGTGAATTTTCCTGATAGTTATTATGCAGACAGGGAAATGATTAAACATGAAGAGAAAGTTTTGTAAAAAACTTAACAAAGTAAATTGTTCATCAAAGCTAACTTGTTTTTTTTCTCTCACTAACATTGTAAAGAGAAAAAAAAAACTTCACTAAATCTAAATCTATACAGACTTTCCTTAAAAAATGATTATTACATCCTCTGCTGATTATTACATCCTCTGCGTATCCACATGTTAATAATCTAGTCCTGCATGTTAAGAGACAAACTCAAATACAAGAATTCAGGATCTCCTATTGATAGTTTGTACATATATTTAATAATCCTTTTGAATTCTTAAGAGAGATACTTCCCATAAAATATGTCCAAAGCTATCATCATACTAGTCTATTTTGAGTTTTAAAAAAAATAATAATTTACACCTACAGCTTTTCAACATTCTGGCCAATCATTTTGTATACAATATTTGTGTGTAAATTTCCATAAAGCAAAATGAAAACAAAAATTCTTACACTAAAATATACATATTGCATGTTGAATCATAAGTAGAAAATTAAGTAGTTTACAACTGCAAGTAGTTTTCTTATCTGTTTCTCTTATTTGGTGCATTAAGTAGATAAACACAAGTGAGTATATGAACAAATAAAATTTGTTTTTGTTTTAGGTAGAGTAAAGCTGATTAAAAACAGCCATCTCAGTAGACTCAATACAGTTTAATACATCTTGAAGATCTTGAGTAGTAATCTGTATAATCACATTATTTATAATATAGAATTTTATTTTTAATTAAAGACATACTTAAAGCAAAAGGAAACAGATCAATTTAAGATTGGAAGAATCACTTTGATACAAAAATAATTATAAAAGAATAAACAATAAACACATTATGAAAAATAAGACTTTATCTTAAATAAACTATTGTGATAATGGCACATATTTTGAAAAGCAAATAGCCTATTTGTTTAAAATGATTACTTATAACAGAGCTATTGTTTGAATAAAGAATAACATTTCTTTTCAAATTTTTATGTAGGATGCCCACATAGGAAATCTCTGTCCATTTAAGTTAGAAAGACAGTTAAGTAGTTTAACATTGTTTATTTCAGTAACTTTTATATAAAGTAAATTAATATCATTTTATTTGACAGCCATACATTTAACTTTCTCTTTCCACTAACACACAGAGACCAATTGGAAACCAAAAGTTGGACAAAGTGAAAACATTTTCAATAAAATTGACAACAGGGGTACTAAATCTTCTGCTCAATCTTTGCATTACCAAGTACTACATCTCAGATCTTGCGGACATTTAGATACTCCTATAGAGCCCAAACAGAAACTAGTTTATCTAGGCCGCTTCTTAAAAAAAAATTTAAGTCTTTTGTTTGTGTATAGAATATGTACAATATTCACATGTTGCATTTTTAGAAAAGTCTTTTTGTTGACTTTGAAAGTGATCTCTCAGCAATAAATCAATATCTGCTAAATTTATGAAACAAATATGGTATCTAGATATATTTTAAAAAATACCTGCTTCTAATAAACTTTGGCTTCTGTTTTAAAAGTTTATTATTTAAAAAATCTTTAATCAAAATAACAACTAATAATTGTTATCTCAATAGAATTTTTTTTAATGACAACTATTCCTTAATTTTGCATTTATGTTCCAACTAGTAGCCAATGTTTGTGTGTGTGTATATATATATATCTTTCTAGTATTATTACAAAGACTTCAACTTTCCACCTATTAAAAAAATTCAAAACTAATTCTATTTTAAGCTTTGTACTTCTGACCAATCATCACTCCTAAAGCCACCACACCCCCAGCCACAGCTGCTCCAGCTACAACTTTTTTAAGAGCCTTCCTGACTTGGTACCAGAGTACAGCGCTCTTGACTCCCATGATCACTTTCTGCACACTTGGTCTCTGGCGTGCTTGGTTCCAGTATTCAATGAGAGCTGGACGCTTAGCTGGATCTAAATACCTGGATAGGAAAGAGTTGATTTGATATAAATACCTGAAGATAATAGTGTTAAGTTGACCTGATTATGATATTATTAATTAGATTTAAATACCTGGATAAAATAGTGATTTATTGTACTTAAATTCCTGAATTTGATTGTGTTAATTTGATATTAATACCTAAATAGGAGAAGTTGTTGTGGCTGAGCGGTAAATTGATTGGCTTACAAACTGGGGGTCCTGGCTTTGAATCCTGGTGAAGACTTGGATTTTTTATTTCATGATCTTTGAGCGCCTCTGAGTCCACACAGCTCTAATGGGTAACTGACATTAGTTGGGGAAAAGTACCTAGCACTACTTGGATCTAATTACTTCAATATAATAGTGTTAATTGGATCTAAATACTTGACCATGTTTGTTAACAGCACTATTTACATGAAATTATTGTTATTCTTTTATAATAATGTTAATTCTCAAAAATCTAACAAAATGACTTTGTTAAGCATTGAGCTTATCACTATTGAAATGAAGATGTTTGAGCCTGTAGGCCTATAAGATGTTAACTTACTTGGACAGAAGTCCAATGCTGACAAGACGGCCCAGTAGCACACACAAGGTAATGTCAGCAGCTGTAAATCTGGGCCCACACAGCCAGTGTTCTATGATGTTTTCTGAAACATAATGTTTCAATACTAGAGCTTATCTTATATAATAACGATGGTACTTCAAAAATTAGAAGAAGATTACGCCCTACACTTGTTAATGATTCTCATCATCCACAGCAATGAGTGGACAAAATGTCACAGGCACCTGTAAAAAATGTCACAGGTGCCCATAAAAATGTCACAGGTACCTGTAAAAATGTCACAGGCACCCATAAAAATGTCACAGGCACCCATAAAAATGTCACAGGTGCCCATAAAAATGTCACAGGCACCCATAAAAATGTCACAGGTGCCCATAAAAATGTCACAGGCATCTGTAAAAATGTCACATGCATCTGTAAAAATGTCACAGGCACCCATATAAAAATGTCACAGGCATCTGTAAAAATGTCACAGACACCCGTAAAAATATCACAGGCACCCATGCATTATCTGAAGACTAATTGATGTCAAGTGTGTGTGAGTGTAAATCTAGTTTCTGATGTAACTTGGATGAAGATTGTTGGACAAGACTCTGGATGAAAGGGGAGCCGAATGGAAGGGAAAGACAGAAAAATAAATCAATGTGTTATTTTATTATAGCTTTTATATAGCGCTACTTTCATGCTTATAGCATGCTCAGAGCGCTTTGGTCCAATCTCATTTGTGGACCAGTGGGGGGGGGGGTATCTAGGAGTTGGTTTCCTGTGCTGCCTTTAGTCGCTCAGAAAACACAACTCTGCCCGAGTTGGGTGTCAAACCTCGAGCCCCTTTCTATGTAGCCAAGCGCACTTAGCTTCTTGACCACGCTTGCATGGGGAAAACATTGGGAGTTGGGTTGTAGCCCCAGACAGCTAGTCCAACATACTCCTAGTTGGCCTAGAGATATACTTGTACATTGCATGGAGAAAGCACTAGGTGTTGGGTTGTAGCCCCAGACAGCTAGTCCAACTTACTTCTAGTTGGCATATAGACATACTTGTACACGTTTTGGCTAAAACTAAAAAACGTATGCGTTGTAAACATTTGACTTCAATTCACAGATATTTACAGCTTTCCATTGCAATGTAAAATATGTTAGAACATTAATGAATGAAGATGTGGAACAATTATTAAAAATATACTTCAACTCACATTAAAAGTACTTTCACTATACCATTAATACTCATGGTTCTGTCTCCCTCTTTAATCCATCTCTTCATAAATGTTACATCAGAAACTATAACCCCTCACATATCTCATAACAGTAATCAAAGGTAAGGCATTCTTGCATGTTACTCTGAAGCATCTCCAATTGCCCTTCTTGGAATTTTAGTTTAATGAATCCTTATATATTTCCTTTTTGACCCTTTGTTTTATTAGGTGAGTTCAAACTTTAAGTCAGGATGAGCAAAACCTGTCCTTGTGGAGCATCACCAGAGAATGCTGACCATGTCCTTCAAAGCTGCATACTATATCAAAAGACCCGAACAAGACTCTGGCCCAAAAACCCTCCTATGGAACAAAAAACTGTACAGAGATTTGGTTTGGTTTTAGTTTTAGGCAAATCGGCACAGTATAGGCCATGTCGTGCCAGCTGTACAGAGAACTGCCGGATCTGGAGACTACTGTTTGATTTCTGATCGGAACCCTCCGACATGTAAAAATGAAAACAAAGATGAAGAAATTAGGTCAGACTTATTAGCATATCATTTGCCTCTTCCTAATTAAGTGTGTGTGTGTAAACTAACCCCCCAGACATCTGATTCACATTTTATGAAAGAAATTTAAGTAGTTATACATTTTGTTTCTACATTTCCTTTCAAACAAAAATTGGCTCAGTAAGTACCACTGATGTTTATTTACCTGATCTGCTTTTACGGAGCTGTTCTTCCACCTCGCCCAACAATTTCTCTAATATCTCCATGAAAACCAGCGTGTCAGATTTCTCAAACATTGACGTACCACGCTTCTTATATTTTTCAATTTTTATGTCATACGCTTCTTTCAGCTCTGGATACTGCTCACGAAGTTTCTCCATTCTCTCGACAGTTTTGCAGCTTTTAACCCTGTACTCTTTAATTGATTAAAGACAAAAATGAATTTTAAAATGTTCACAAGATAAAGGACAATGGTTGGCTACCTAATATGTACCTCAGGCTGTGGTCAGGATGGTCCAAGTAAATGAACACTGCCTGCTCTCTTTCCTGCCATCCTACAGAAGGTTTGACCTAGGAAGTAATAGTCTTTCTTCAGGAAGGTCAGAAACTTGTAAAACAAGAACTTACATTATTGAATTAAAACAATACTGAACTTTTTAAAAGGAACAAAACTGAAAGGTGTTCAGGGAATATGGCTGAAAGTTTTCAAGATTATGTGGCCAGCACAATGGCCTACACTTTTGACTTCTTTTATCCACAAAAGAGGGTCATGGTAGAGCACTCAGCTTCTGAACCAAGAGGTCCTGGTCAAGACTTGGACTTTGAACTTCAGGTCTAATGGGTACCTGACATTAATAGGGAAAAAGTAAAAGGGAATTGGTCATTGTGCTGACCACATGACACCCTCATTTACTGTTTTCCACAGAAACAGAAATGGATACTTTACTTATTATCCACAACAGAACACAGGTACCCAATATAGAAGAATGAACTCTGGATTCAATATTTATATTTTCAAGATATTAGTTATAGTGAGCAGAAAACTTGTTTAGTTCTATAAGTTTCGAATGGTTCTTCATTAATAAAGATTATTTTATCCATATCCAAACCTCCAACAATAATGCAGGGAATGAGAGCACAAACCACATGACCAGGAGGAAGCCATTGACAAGGAAATATCAGAACTCATTTGAATAAGTTAAAACAACCAATTAAATTTTAATTAAGGTAAAAGAAAAGATAGACAAACACATTTTTTTGTGTTGCTTTTCATTAAAAAAAAATACAAGGCTACAAATTAAAATGTAAACTGGAACATAGATCTAGTAAAGTAGCACAATAAAATACTGTAAGATCACCTTCTTTTGTCATTCTATAAGCTTGCGGAATCTTGATTTCATCCACAGCTAATTCGGGGTTCAAAATAACACCAAAAGTCAAGCCCTCAACATTAAAACTGTCCAGTTTGGCTCTCCACTGCTTGGTCAGCTGGCCTTCAGGTGTACTAGAGTCTGGCACCAAGACTGGAGCTAAAAATAAAATGTGCGTTAAGTGCATCAATAAATTATATCCAGGATAGTAACAGATTTAGATTTACCTCCAGCTTATATTAGAAGTGGCACCCTAAGTATACAAAAAAATAGTTATAGTGAAGATTTGTGAGTAAAAGGAGAAGAAAGAGAATAAAATGGGCAGACTTTCAATTGAAACAAGCAATCTTGAAAAAAAGAACAGGGGAAAAAGAAACAGCTCCTAAAACTACACGTTCACCAATTACCATTATTCAGTTGGTCCACGGCATCAATAATGCTGTCTGATTGGCTGATAAATTTATCTCCAAGCTTAAGCAGAGGAACCTGGCCGTTTGGGTTCAAACGAACAAACCAAGGCTCGTTGACTTCGTGGTCAAACAAGTTCACAATTCTTGACTTGTAATTAACTTTCTTCTCATGAAGTGCCAACAATGCCTACCAAATAGAAAGAAATACCTAGATCATAACAATCTTACATAATAAGTGTTAATTTTAAAAATGTTACTAAACTATTTTTTTGTAACAAAGGTGAAACAGAGTTCCATAACTTTATTCAATTAGAACTAATAGTTTTCGTTCTAAATCTTAACAAATGATATTCCGTACCAAAAAAAATGGATCTAGTTCTTATATGTTAATAAAACCAAGATCTTTTGGGGCTTCTCTTCCCTTAATATACTTATGGGAAAAAAATGACACAGAGGTGTTTTGTGCACAAGTTAAACAGATTTATTTAATGATGTGTTCTATGTTTTTATTCTATGTTTTTTTTAAGATCTTAAAAAAACTTATTCAGCTCTGAAAACAAAATATTGAATATACACTTGTAAATATTTATGGTAGAACTGTTGAAACATGGTTAAAAAATCAAGCCCTTTCAAAATCTGGGTATAAATCAAGCACAATTTGTATCTTCTTCTTATCTACTATAATACAGACGTTATTTTGTATACACTATGCAACAATGGCTTACCTTCTGAGAGTAAAATGAGGATGGCCAGTAATAAAGTTCTGCTTGAAGAGAAGCCATTGGAGATGCCTGCAAAGTCATCAAATGTAAAGTAAAATTATTTCCTATATACAAAACATTTTAAGCTCCATTTTTCTTCTTCTAGCCAGCTGTTTTTGATGCTGAGCTGTAGGCTCTATTGCAGTCTAAGCCATAGACAAAAAGCTTGCTGCTTTTTTCAGTTGTTTTTTTTTTCAATTGTTCAGCACTGTTATACAGAGTGTTAGTTATGTTGGGCTGTAGTGGTAGTATCTTCTTATCTTATAGATTACAGATGCTACTTTAAAAAAGAAAATAATTATGTCCTATATATTTTATGTGTCAATCTAGTCATGCATGTTAATCAATCACTTAAACTCTGCCCTAGTAGGGTTTAAATGGTCTAATCACAATTATTAAGAGGAAAAAAAAAACAAGTGTTTTTGTGGAGGGGCAGGTTTGATTGGAAGAGGTGTGGTGGCTGAGCGGTAAAGCACTTGGCTTCTGAACCGGGGATTCCGGGTTCAAATCCTGGTGAAGGCTGGGATTTTTATTTCAAGATCCTTGGGTGCCTCTGAGTCCACCCAGCTTTAATGGGTACCTGACATTAGTTGGGGAAAAGTAAAGGTGGTTTATCATTGTGCTGGCCTAATTACCAAAGGCCACAGAATCAGATGACCTTAACATCATCTACCCTATAGACCACAAGGTCTGAAAGGGGAACTAGGTTTGATTGGGTCATGTGACTATTGACCTCTGGGTCACAAAGCAAGGGACTGTTGAACATCATTCATCAAAAAGATTCCTTTTTTAAGTGTGGTTTGCTCTCCTGATCCTGTTTTATTGCTAGGTGGAGTAGTAGATTTGCAGGGTCTATGGTTGATACCTGGCCTGGAATCTCTATTATTTCTCTGTAACTATTTCATCATCATCTCTCATTAAAAATTGAACATTTAGATTATTAGATCATTATGTATGTAATACTTATGCATTCTTCTTCTTCTAACCAGCTTTTTACTGCTGAGCTGTCAACTCTTTTGCAGACTGTGCCAAGGAAAAATACTGTGCTGTTTTTTTCAGTTGCTCAGCACTGCCATAAAGGGTGTTGGTTATGTTGGGCTGTAGTGGTAGTAGGGTCTGCCTAAGGTGGATTAGGAGGGGGCATTCAAAAAGGATATGGTTTACAGTTTCATAAGGGTGGGAGCAGTGTCTACAAAGTGGGAGTTGTGTGGGATTTATTTTATTGAGATGATAATTTAAATGTGGTGTATGTCCTGTTCTTAGTTGGAAGATTGTACATTGCTCTTTGCGGGGGAGGAAGTTAATACTGTCCAGTTTGTTAGGCATGTTCATTTCTTTGTACATGGCTCTGCCTGTGTTTCCTGTAGCCCATTGGTTAAGCCACTCCTCTTTGTAGTTGTTGATTAGCATTGACCTTAGGGTGAGGTAGTTGACAGGTCTATCTGGTTGTTCCATAGATGATCCTGCCTTTGAGAGCTTATCTGCCCTTTCATTTCCCATGACACCAATGTGTCCAGGGATCCACTGTAATATGATGTTGATGTTTAAATTGGTCATCATTTGGTGTATTATCATTTTTAGTGTTGTCAACTCTCTTGGGCTTTTTGTGGTGCTGCTGTTAAGTGCTTAAAGAGTGGATCGTGAGTCTGTAAAGACAACAATATCTGATGGTGCTTGTATTCCTTCATGTAATTTATTTTCGACTGTCTGCAAGACTATGGTAATTGCCTCAATTTCAGCTTGGAAGTTTGAGCAGTAGTCGCCACAGGGTGCACTTATTTCAAAGTGTATGTTTTTGGGGAAGACCAGGAAGGCACCAAGACCGGCATCTATATATGCATCACAGAAAAGGTGTTAGGATAATAAGTTAAAGCAAGCAAAAAAATCTTGTTAGCGAGTTGGCCACATAAAATCTCCATGTTTTTGGAGAAATTATTTTGTCAACTCAAGATTTACTATCGGCACATGGCTCACCTATTAGAAAATTTGTATGAATGCATTTATTGTATTCATCCCCAACCTCTATAAACAATGGTTGTTAGTAAATGTATATTTTGTTTACCTACCATGACAGTCAAGAAAAAAAAGACCAAAGATCTAATTCATTAGTCTCATGTCCCCCTGAAGACTTTGTTTACCTTGTGTGCTGTGACTAAATAGAGCTGTCTCCCTTTTTTTGTTTGATAAACAATGCCAGGGGTAAACAGAAAGGACTTCATGAGATTCAAGTATGTTTGTTTAAACTTAGTACATAACATAGTTGGCTGATGTAGACAATACCAGCTTCTGGGCAGCTCAGGGTTTCATTGCTCTGAAAACTTCAGCTGGCATATGAACCACATTCAAGAGAAAAGTGCCATACTAGACTTGAAAAGGCCCTAAGCTATTTGAGATAAAGGGCCCTTTTTAAAGAACATTATAAGTCGAGATATTATATGCATGACAATACTAAATATTTCTTAGGGGCCCTACACTGTAGCTTATGTTGTTTATAGGTAGCTCTGGCCCTTGTTTTATTAATGTTTTATTAAGAGGAGATGGTAATAATGTTTTAAGAAAGGGCATACAAAATAAATACAGAAAAATGCTTGAGAAAAGGTGGGTGGGGGGTATAAAGAATATGAAACTGTAGGGCATCACCATTTTGTTCCTAAGCCAGTTTGGAATCTGCAAATAATTAATTTTTTTCCTAGCATATATGTGATTTTCTTTCATATCTATGATATGATCTATAGTCATTCACTACTGAAAGAAAATCACATATATGCTAGGACAAATTTAATTATTATATATATATATTATTATCAGATGGCTGCCTGGACGAGCGGCTTGCACGCTGGACTGTCACTTCAATTTATCGATGGTCCCGGGTTCAAACCCTGCCCACTCCCATCCCCGTCGTCCTGCGGGAGGTTTGGACTAGGAAGTAACTATCTTCAACTCTGAAGGAACATCCAAAACATGTAAAACACAACAAACAAACAATTATTTGCAGACTTCAAACTGGCTCATAGACATGAGATGAAAGCATGGGCATTAGCTATGCTCAGAATGATCTCACTCACACAGCAGTTCCCCACTTCTCCATGCAGCCAATGTAACAAAAGGAACAGCAGGTGTACATATAGTTTATATTTAAAAGACCTTTAGGAGAGAAGACTGAAAAGTAAAGTAGCTTAGTACATAAAACACTGAACTTCAAATACAAAAACAAAACTTAATAAAATACTCAGAAAGACACAAAGATAAAAGCACATTCTTAACTCCATATTCTAGGACAAATTTGTACAAATGCTCCTTCTTCCCTGGTGCTATATTAGAGTTTAGAATAGGTTGCCTGAGCTAGCCAGGAAAACCAATGACTTGGCAGAATTTAGGTCATTGGTTAACATGCATGACTAGATGCAAGACACATAAGATGTAATCATCTTCTTTTTTTGATTATATTATATACAAGATAAGTTTAGCAACAACTCAGGGTCTGCCAGGTTGTAACACTGTGTGCAGCAAGCTGCTTAAGGGTCATCAACTCCTGATTTTTCTTCAGGGTTGATTCCTGAAGAATTTTCTATTTATAGCAGCAAAGGTATGAATTCAGAGTTTTTCTTTTCTTAGATGGGTAGTCAGCCATGGCTAATGATCCCTTCATACCTGAAGCTTACCGGTTTAGGCACCAGTTCCTTCCCCCCTTTCTCCTGTCAGTGTTAACAATTCCACCAGACCAAATATCATAGTCAAATAAGAAACTCAAGAGTGAACTGGTTGTTGGCTACTCAGTAAATTTTACACATAAAATATATAAAGTCAGTTTTTTTTTCTTTTATAGTTTTTGTTCATGTTTAACTCAGATAACTTCATTAAGATATTCTGTGACATTTGAACTGAATGTATGTATCCAGTGAGTATTCAACTTTTGGTTGAACACTAAAATTGGGAAACAGGTTTTGGACCAATGATTTAGTCACAAAAGAAAAAGTGACACATGAAAAAAAAAAGACTAATGCAAAATAAAAAGTTTATTTGTACAATTTAAAAAAAAAAATATTTAGAGACGAGATCATTTTCAAAAAAGTATTAAAATTCATTTACTGGTATTGCATGACAATCTCTACTTTTTGGGGGGGAGGCAATGATATACAACATTGATTCAAGTATAGATTTATAAAGACATCTGCTACAGTTCAATAAATTAGAAGCTTATGCCTTCCATTCTAAGAAGCAATCAGAAATATTTTTGTTTTTTTTTAAGTTTGGGATGTTCCTTCAGAAATGAAGATTATTAATTACATCCTGGTCCTAGTCTGCAGGAGAGCAGGGGATGCAAGCGGGCAGGGTTAAAACTGGAAACCATCTTCAAGACAGTCACATCTCACACTACCAGGATGTCACATATTTTATGGTTTGAAGAAATTATTTCTTTGCTAGTAATGTCTACCTTAGAAGTAAACTGACTAGACAAACTAATCTATAACCTATCTATGATCTTAGAGAGACTTCAGGACAGAAGACTAAAAAGTAATCTAGCAATAATATGCAATTTATGTATACAAAAACACATCTTAATTAAATTCAGAAAGACACAACGATAAAGGCACATTTCTTATCCTATTGCCATTAGAGCATGGAATGGGTTGCCTGAGTCAGCCAGGAAAACAGTGGCATAGCTAGGGTGAAGGAGGAGGGGGGGGGGGAATTTGAAAATCACCCCGGGCCCCCACTTCAGTGGGTCCACAAATGTGTGTTTTTTACATTAAAAATGATATATTATGCAAAATGCAGGGAGCCCCCACAGAGGTCAAGTCCCCAAACGATGAAAAATTCCTAGCAACGCCCCTGCAGGAAAACCAATGACTAAGCAGAATTAAGGTCTCTAATTAACATGCATATATAACTTGATTGGCACATGCATATGCGCAGAACATAATTTTTTTCTGTTAAGGAAGGTAGGTTTGTAATTTATAAGATAAGATAAGACAAGATGTCAGATCCTACTTAAGGTGGTCCATTACATTATTTAATTATTTTCAAGTTCATAATGTACTAGATCTATAATAATTAGAATCTATAACTAGCTATATAGATCTAGGTTACTATAGGCTACATGATGGATTTAGGCAATTATAAGGCCAGTATGCTTTATAAGTGTACTTAATGACAATAGTAGTCTATATTTTTTATAACAACTTATGGACCTTCACTATATATATAATATAGATAGAATCGAGCTCTAGACATAGATCTATGCTCTTTAACATACAAACAAAATAAATGTATATTACCTTGTAAATTGATGCTTTGTTTTTTTTTCTTTATTTTTAGACCTAATAAAACAGAAGAGTCCTGTGTATGCTTGTACTTTGTTGCCACTTTCTATCAAAGACAGCAAATAAAGATGGAAACAAAATTTCTATAGATCTAGATCTGTCTAGCACAAATATAATATATATAATAAAAAAAAATGGTAGACAGTCTTATAATTTAAAGGCAAGTATAAGCAAGCAGACAATTTAAACTAGAAAAGTGTAGATCTATATTACTATATAGGCCTAGTATAATATAGTCTACATCTAGATTATAATTATAATGAGTGCAGACTATTATACTTCTTCCCTAGTGCTATTAGAGTTATTAGACTCAATTAGACTTTTTTTTATTAGAGCAAGGAACGGGTTGCCTGGGCCAGCCAGGAAGACCAATCCAATGACTTGGCAGAATTTAAGTCATTTAAGTCATTGGATAACAGGCATGCCTATTATTATACTATAGATACAATTAAATACATGCATATTTAGGACATAGTCATCCTCTTTTTTGAAGTAAGAAGATATGTAGTATTTATTTTAATATAGATTCTAGATTATCTAGATCTATTAATAATTAAATAATAATAATTAAAATCTAGATCTAGATATAGATCTAGATATATATAGACATTATTATTATATTATACTAATTATAGAGTCTAATAATTCATGTCTATCACGACATGATCATCTTCATCTAGAAATAAATATACTCGATGATATTTTAATATAGATTTATAGATAGTCTAGATCGCGTAGTTCTCTACTATAGTACTTAATAGAGTCTAGTGCGTAGATCTATAGGCCTAATGACCAACTGACCCTGTTTATCCTTGTGACCTTAGATCTGGTGGACGCTGCAGTGTACTCACTCGACCAAGTCTCAGCAGTGTCAATAATAATATACCGGTACTCGCTCGCCCAGGTCAGAGGTTAACCTACAGTACAGTCCCTTTATTTACGATCAAAACATTTTTTACGAGATAACGTTTTTTTTTTAAACCAAATTTAAAATGAAAATTGATATTGATATCTAGTTATAGATAAAGACCTAATTGACTGTCATTAAAATTAAAATATATGGATATGAGACCGCAGGATCAATCGTCATAATCTGTAATCTGTTTGTTATTAGATCTAGATTTAAATTGTTTATTATCGCCCTTCTTGCCTGTGTACTCTTTCAATCATATTCATATTTATTGCGCGTAAATCCCAGTCTGTTGCCGTGTGCCAAACTTAACGACCTTAAACTGCATTATTTGGATGAGTAATGATCTTAAAGTTTTTACACTATGCACATTTCATGTAGATCTAAGATACAGCCTAGAATCTAGATTATGTTCAGTATGTTTTTTATTTTCCAGTAAGACTGACAAGAAAATGTCCAACTTTTGTATGTCCAAATCTTGTATACAACTCAACATTTTGAAATGTAAATTTTTTATGTATTCAGTCTATAATAAAAATTTTCCAATCGTAATGTTTCATTGTTGTTTAATGTATAGAAATAGATTTCCCTCTTCTATCATCAATGATGCTAATTAATTGATGATTAGTAAGAAAGGTTGTCCGTTGTGTCAGTATAATGTACATTTTTTTTAGGTTATAATGTTTTGTTTCAAATAATGCACAAATTGTAAGACAAATATCCTTACAGACAATAAAGATTATTATTATTATTATTAAATACAAAAAAAGATTCAGAAAAGATTTATGACTACAGTATAGGACAATAGGGGGGCGCGGTGGTAGAATGGTTAAGCGCTTGGCTTCCGAATCTGAGGACTGAGGTCCTGGGTTCGAATCCCAGTGAAGACTGGGATTTTGAATTTTAGGGCACCCCTGAGTCCACCCAACTCTAATGGGTACCTGACTTTAGTTCGGGAAAGTAAAGGCGGTAGGTCGTTGTGCTGGCCACATAACACCCAGCTCATTAACCGTTGGCCAAAGAAAGAGATGACCTTAACATCATCTGCCCCATAGATAGCAAGGTCTGAAGGGGACACTTTTTTTTTTTATAGGCCCATGATACAATATTTTAAATTTCGTACTAATCTATTCACCCAGCAGCAACATAAGCAACTGGAATGTTGAGCAGATGATTGCTTGGCAGGGACGCCATTGTCAGGAAAATGCTGAACACCTGTTGTCACATTCTGCCAAGTTTTATTTAGATGTTGAGCATATTTACCTTACTACCTACCTTACAACTTCCCATATACCCATTGTTGTTACTGGTTATTGACTTGTAGCACCAAACTGCTGGTAGACAACTAAACTGTTGTATGTATAATATATCTTTACTAATAAAACTTCAAAAACTTGAATAATTTCCTTTTGTTAACTAAACTAAATAGAACTTTATTTATAATATACACAAAATCTACTTGTGATAAAATGAACTAAATGTAGTAGACTTTAGTAATAATATCTTTCAACAAAATCTAACTCACTACAATAACACAACATTCAATCTCGCATTCTGGAGTCGTTTGCCCTAAGATCAAGTGACGACAATGCCACCTATGTTGTATGATTCACAACCAATAGCTAACTTCTTCCCACTGTCACCCTATACAGACACACCATAACACCCATGCTTCTTACCATCCACCCAAAGAACCTTCCCATCTACCAATTCACCACAGAACTTCGATACTCCATCCAGAGATGTAAGGTATAGGAGAAATAAAATACCATAGCCCCCCAATGATATGTAGTGCACTGGGACGGATGGACCAGACTAGACACAATAATAAATAGATGAAACATCTCTTTGTATAAGCATGCAAACAATCAAAGACAAATCAGTCAAAAAAAAATGTATTTTAATTTTTCTTTTGCAGTTCAATAAATCAAAGCTCATACTAAGAACAACAATAAAAAAAAATCAGTCTAGAGTCTCAAATAAATCAAATTAAAAACACATACTACATAAAGCCACAAAATTATTTTCATATATAAAAAAAAGAGAGGGAAAAAAAAAAGATAAATTTATCATTTTCCTTTGAAATAAATGTAAAGGATTAATACAATGCCCATAAAGAAACACACATTTTAAAAGTAGCAATAAATTCATGACTCAATCTCCTCAATATATTTTCTTTCTTCATTGTATTGCTTTTAAAATACATGTATTACTTTACCACCATAGTGATATTTTGTCAACTTAAAATCCTTGTCACTATTACCCTCCCCCCCACAAAAAAAAAAGCTAGTTTTATTTACGGCAGTGAGTAAAAAATGCAAGTATTTTTTTTTTTTACAAAGATTATGTTAACTAAGTCAGGGTCTGTGAATTTTTAAGTTGAAAAAAAAAACAAAACATTCTTACTCATCCCCCCTAAATATTTCACTAGCAATGGACTATATAGTGAGTTACAGTTACATAATACTAGTCAACAGTCATAGGTCAAAGTAGGAATGAAGAACGAAAAATATTCTTTTTTTGTTGACAGACTAGGGAAACAAACTTCTATCAAGAACCAAACTCTTTGACCAAATGAAAAATACAAACAAAGAAAAAATATAAATAAATTTAAAACCTACAATGCAACATTGTACAATATTATAATGGAATCTTTGACAGTGGCTTCATAAA
>JADKLZ010013704.1:0-10790 GCA_021533235.1 Biomphalaria straminea | reverse complement strand
CCATTACATTGGTTATGTACTTATTACAATTTGGTGGGCTAATACAGTTAGTGAATAAACACAGTTTAGTGGGCCATTACATTGGTTATGTGCTTATTACAATTTGGTGGGCTAATACAGTTGAGTGAATAAACACAGTTTAGTGGGCCATTACATTGGCAATGTACTTATGGGGTGTGTTGGGCTTATAAGCTGTGGGGTATAGAGTTCAAATCCTGATTAGATCTAGGATTTTGATTTTTAAACTTCTGACCTCTGAGGCCAACCAAATTTAATGGGTTACTGACATTAAGTTAGGCATTGTAATGGCGACATGACACCCTCCTTTACTGTTATCCTTAGCAACAGACATAAGTTCTCGTTTTTTTTTTTACTTTACTTGGTAATTTTAGTTTTTGTAAGAACAACTTACCAGGAGCATTGGGTTTCAAATTAAAATCACCAACCATAATGATATCATTTTCACCTGAGAAATACAAAATACAGTTCAAAGTTTTCTAAAAATTTAACCAATGTCAATTAAATAGTAAAGAATCCACAACGCTGAATAGAGAAAGCTGTTTGCATGAAGAAATATTTAATAAGGTTTGCTTTACAAAGAGATAAAACACAATCCTACAATAAGTTTAGAGCTGACCTTCCCTGCTATTGGATATAAAATCTGTATAGTTTGTTCCGTAATGGGTATATGCTAGCAAGACTAATAGCCATGTTCTGCTAAAGACTGGTGTGGACAGTATAAAATCACCACTGACCATTTGACAGCTGCGACAGGTCTGACACTTATCTCGCATGACAGGTGATTATTTTTGTCAAGGAGGATGACATAAAAGAAAGTGACCCCCGGATGCGCTATAAAAATCAACTCAGGTGCTGTTTTGCTTTCATTGGCGTGGAAGAAATCATCTGTCAGATGTTCTATGAGAGAGACAGATGGAGAGAGATGTTGCGAAGGTTGTAGGACACACAGGGGGTCCTAAGCACTTGCCAAAAACAGTCGCAGAAGACTAAAAAAAAATTGTTAGCTGACCCCTGGCAAACAAAGGCTTTGTCCGCATCAGATGTAGCAAAATATACAGATCGCAACTGGGCCATTAGAAACACTGCACTTATCATTTGGAATCAAAGACATTGCCTTATCCAGACTTTAGTAGATGGTGTGGAGGTAAGAGAGAGTAAAGATTGAATTGATAGACAAAAAGAAAAGAGTTACTTAACAAAAGGGCCAAAATAAAAAAACTTTTAGTAGAAGCAGTAGACAACTGACCTTTTAGGGTTTTCTTTATAGCATCCACAAGGTCACTCACAGTACCAGCCTCCTTTTCAGTCCGATCCAAATCTTCGTTGTTAAGTCCCGTGGCTTTCAGGTGAACACTCACTACGACACAGTCAAATTTGCCATTCACCTGGAACAACAAATAGTTAAACATTCAGAGTTGTCTACCTTTACCTGAAGTCAAATGACCATGATTAACTACAATGATACAGCCACATAGTACAAAGAATGAATGCAATCTTGAGTTAGAATAAAGGTGACGAAATTTTGTTTCAACGACCCAGACAGTACTGTGGCATAAACTCATTCACACTAGTGATGTGTGGATGAGTGGTTTAAAAAAAATTGGCTACCTAACAAAGGGGGCTCAACCCCTGAGACGGACCAGGAATTTTAAATTAGTATTTTCAGTTGAGCTGAGCCATGTTTGCTGAGTTCCCAGTAGAATACCTTCTCCCTTACACCCCCCTCTCCTCACAGGTCCTCAAAAAGAGAGTGGACAGAGCATGCTACACAAGAAAAAAAAAAGCAGGGATGTAAATCAAAAAAAAAAAAAAAGCTTCTAGTTTTGGATTTTTTTTCCACATCAGCACATTGCAGGCCGTGTCATGCCGCTCCTAGGTCAATAAGCTTTGGGAAGCTATAGGGAAAACATTGTCATTTTTCTATGACGTCATGTCTCTGTCAATGAACACAGATGTCCTGGTCTAATAAGAATATAAAAGTTCTCTTTTTTTTTTTTTCCAATATAAGACTCTTAAGACGCACAAATTTTCCTGTGCTGGCTCTGTTACCACATAGCATTTTTTTTTTAAATTCACGGACTGTATTTTTAGGTTAAAATCTATTACCAGCTTACCATTTCTAAAAAAGAAAGAAATACATACACATTAGTTTTTATACTCAAAAAAAAAAAAAAAAAAAGCTTACCTTAAAAATACCAAGAAAAGGTAACCTGGTGAATGGTTTACTTTTTCCAGGTTCCTTTTCTACCAAACATGATCTGACAAGATCAATACCTTGAGATTTGTCATACAGGAAACCATTGTATTCTGAACCCTGATGGCAAACATAGGTAATTATGACAACGGAAATAAGACAAAATATGTGGGCTACCTGTGGTATCTTTCTAATGGCATTGTATAACTGTTATTATACAATAGCTTAAAAAAAGGAAAAAAAAAGATAACACATTAATATCACTATTTGTTCTTGATGTTAGCTAGAATAAAGGCGCAGCACTGCAAATACTATTCATATAGCAATAGTTTTTATAAATGCCAAGAAATGACTAAATGAAAATTTTTTACAGTAAAATAATATCATACATATGAAGTTTTATGAAGAATAAAAAAAGATTATTATTATTTAAAAGCCATCTGGTTGATTTTTAAAACATAGGCTCTCTTCAATCAGAAGCAAAGCCCAGTAGTTGGCTGTCATTACAAGAAAAAATTACACAACATTTAATTAACTATTGCCTGCTTCAGAATACCATCAAAATGATTACACAAAATGATTACAAATGGTATTTCTGTTTTAAGAACTCACTTAAATGCAGTCTGAAGATATTGCTTTAAAATTAAATTTAAATATTCAGAAGTATTTTTAAAAAAACACGGAGGAGCGGTGGCTGAATCCTGGCGAAGACTGGGGTTTTAAATTTCGGGATCTTTGAGTCCACCCAGCTCTAATGGGTACCTGACATTAGTTGGGCAAATGTAAAGGCAGTTGGTCATTAGGCTGGCCACATAACACCCTCATTAACAGTAGGCCACAGAAATAGATGACCTTTACATCATCTGTCCTACAGACCACAAAGTCTTAAAGGGGAACTTAACAGCTTTTATTTAAAAAAAAAACAGATCTCAAGTCATCTACCTGATGCATTCTGCCAGTTGCCTCAGACACTACACACGCCCACTGGCCTCGTCTTCCACTCCATTTTTTAACATTTGGTAATGTTGGTGAATTGAGTTCTTGACAAATCTGTGGAGGTCACAAATAGTTCATCAATTTCACCAACTTGTTTTAGTCAGCAAGTGCAATAATTATTATCATGAGATTAATACTAACAAGAGGCTTATGTATCAATAAGAGAGTTATACCAACAGATCTATATGTTACTTAACAGAATAATACTCTAGAGCAGACCTGATATTTTTACATTACAATTCAGCACTGTCAATGCTACCAAACAAAAAGCTATTACTTTTTAAGTGATTGATCAATGTATTTCTCACTGTGTTGATCAGGTAAAGATCAGTTTGTTTCCTCTTAGAGAAATGATAAAAGTGTTTTTCTAGTGTTATGGGTATCTCAGATATAGAACTGATTGGTGTGTTCTATCTTTAACAAAATAGTTTCTTAGTAACTGAATCATTTGGAAATTTCATTGTTGAAAAAAAAAAAGGACAAAAATGTGTGTAACAAATAAGTTATTTACAGTAATGCATACAAGTTTGAGATAAGAATGCATTACTGCTAATATTAATGACTTAGTTTAACTTAGTGAGAATACAATTTTAATAAATGAATTGAGTAAAGGGAGTGTTCTAAATAGAATTTCTTTTCTGGCCAACACAACACTAGAGACAGGCTTGTACATACAAACTTACTTCATTTAAAGCTTTTTTGTCTGCCACTTCTTGAACAGCTAATATACCAATCCTAGAATCAGATATTAATCAATAGTTTATTTATATAAAAACAAGTTTAATTGTAATTTAGGAAACAGTAAACAGTGTATTAAATGAACTGGTATCTGTTGATAGTGTTGTTTTTGCCTGACTCTGACAGAACATGTCAAGACACAAGAGGAGGATTGCATAAAAATTTTTTTTTTATGGTTTAGTGACATGAGTAACCTAATCTCCAAGTTGTGTTAAGCTGGTTTGATGCAGAATGCTTATAAAAAAATTAACTTAACATCTGAGGCAGTGGCGTAGCATCCATGGTACGAAGGGGTTCAATTAACCCGGGCCCACTACTATTAGGGGCCTCAGCCTGTGGAGTAGCAACAATGGCACAAAGACGTTCATTGCACTTGGTCCCATGACTCTTGACTAGTTGGGGGCTCACATGAGAACTTACGGATGACACTAAAGTCCTGATGTTCACGAATTAAAACTTCAAATCTGTCTCAACAGTTAAGAATTAAAATTTTAGTATCCAAGCCAATGAAGTAGATACCTTGAAATAGTGTAAAACATTTTTATAGGAGACAACGGGCTTGATAGTCATAATCGCATTGTTTTGCTGTACTTGTATTGACTATTGTGTAAAAACAATGTTAATGTAATCATTACAACATAATTTTTTTAAAAGAAGGTGAAATCTTTAAAAAAAAAATAACATTAAATATTCAGAATGGAAACTAAATACCAGACTAAGTTACATGTTCAAGTTGAAATGTTTGTTCTGTTAAAATGAATGGCGAGCAGGTTTATAACAAAGATGTAAAAGAGAGAGAGATGTCCAACTTAATCATGGGAAATTATCATTCTCTGACCAATGCTTAGTATTTGGTTCATAGTTCTTAAAGTTCTTATTTAAAATTGGTATGAAAAGTGAAATTTGGAAAGAAAAGAATCACAGATTCAAAACGAGATAACAGACCTGGGGGTAATGCCATTCTGGCAAATATACCGAGGTCCAATCTGCACGATTTTTCAGAGAGCACTCAAGACACATTAAAAGTTGATCAAATTAGCATTATTAAAAAAAAAAACTGTTTGCAAACTCTGATTACCGAATACCCCAAAAAATAGCAATGAAAGAGTGTTTCTAGGTTTTCGTTTTTGTCAGAACCAGAAGTCTGCAAAATTGGCTGAACAAATGCTCCAAGTAATGAATAATCTCATTTATCCTTAAATAAACTGCGAGGCCAAAGCTATGAAGGTATCTTCAATAAAATTGGATAGTAGGGCCGCAATGGTCTTCGGATAATGCTTCATCAAAGAAGTCACTTGCGCATTATGTTCACTGTGTTAACCACGACTCAAACTTGGTCTTAAATAATTCCATCAGCTGTGTTCAAGATGTTGCAGATTTCTAGGACTTGGTGTTTTTGTGTTGTTTTTTTTTGCTTACAGCATCTCAAGATGGGCGCGTTTTGAATCCAATAGGAAGAGCCTAGCTTATAGTAAACTCAAATACTTTTGCCCACAAGGTGGTCACCAGGGAATGATTCAGATATTTTGATGTACTAAAGCTGTTAACACAAATTACTTTGTATTTGTCTATGGAAAAAGAATGCATGGAAGCTGCAGGGGGAGGGGGGCCCACAAAGTATTCTAGAACCCGGGCCCACGGATACCTTGCTACGCCACTGATCTGAGGAATACAGTGATCAAAAAGTGACAGTTAAGTTCTAACAGATCCACTTTAGTGAGATGTTGAAGCCTAGGTCTAATAGTGGTGTCTTGACATTATAAAGGAGCATAATTTTTAGATATATATGTCTCACATATACCAAGAATAAACCCTAGGTGTTGGACAAAACAGGATATTGGTGTGTGGAAGACGATGACATCGTGTCCATAAAATAAGTATTAACTCTTTATCTCCATAAATATTTTCCACGTCCTGACAGAATTGTTTATTTTTCACATTTGTACATTTTTACTCTTTTATGATTAAACTTCAATACAAATTGTTAGCCTACATGAAATATTGTTTTATTAAGCCCATACAGTTGGCAGTAATTAATTACACATGAAAACTTACCCATTTTCTAAAACTGTCATACAGATAACATCCTTTACTCCTGGATTGCTGGCTTTCTCTAAAGAAAACTTCTCCAGGTTCCAAGATGCCAGCCGAAATACCTTACGATTATTATGCTTCAAAGTGACGTTGTCAACCTTGGGCCTGGCAGGCACTTTAGCTAGTGGCCCCAGTATCTCAAGTAGATTTTCCAAGGAGGTAGTAGACCTCAAGATGTAGTCTTCATCTGCTTTGTCCTTTCTCGGGGCTCCATTAGTCACCTTGCCGTTGGATACCGCATTTGGTTTCACCCCATTTGAAGCTGTGACAGTAGGTGGCCTAGTGATAGTCTCAACAGTCAGGTAGGATTTAAAGCTTTCTAAATTGTTGGGCCCAATGCCTTTCACTTTCACCAGCTCGTCTAAACTTTTAAACTTGCCGTGTTTTTCTCTGTGTGCCACAATGTTCTTGGCCAGCGTCATGCCGATTCCCTTGACTTTAATTAATGTGAAAACATTGTCTGAATTGATGCTGGCTAGGATAATGGGCTCATCCAAGCCATTTTCTTGAGCTCTTGAGTTATCCACGACTCCGTTACTAGACTCACTTTTGGGAAGAGCGGGGGGAACAACGTAAATGTCATCAAGTATCATTGCCAGTTTGGCCGCACCAACACCTGACGTGAGGGCCAGGTCTTCCACACATTTAAAACCGCCAATGTGATTCCGGTAGTCTATGATGTTTTTAGCTATCCCCCTGTTAATGCCAGGGAGTGTCATTAACTCTTCTTCTGTGGCTGTATTAATATTGACTAGATACTTTTGGGTTTTGTTGAAATCGTCAATGACTGACAAGTTAAAGGTTGCACTAAGGTTGCGATGATGACCTTTTTTCTTGGGTGTGCTGGTGTTGTTACTTATATCTGTGTCACTACTTCGATATCGAGGTATACAGCAGCTATTTACAGCACCCATTTTAGAAAATGTATTTGTTTAAAATCCGAAGTTTTAAGGATCTAAAGAGACAAGAAGAAAAAAATGCATATAGATTTTCAAGGGAAAAATGAACTTTATTACAATAAACAAAAACAAAAAATTACTATTGATTATTTAGCTGCTTAAAAGACCTAGATTTGGATGAGGCTGTGGGTGAGCAGTAGTAAAGTGTTTGGCTCCAAACCAGTGCCCCAGGTTCAAATCTTAGTGAAGACTGGTATTTTCAATTCAGGATCTTTGGGCACCTCTGAGTCCACCCAGCTCTAATGATACTCTAATGGGTATCTAACATTAGTTGCGGAAAGTAAAGGTGGTTGGTTGTTGTGCTGGCCAAATGACACCCTTACATGGGCCACAGAAACAGATGGCCTTTACGGCATCTACTCTATTTATTTCCAGGTCTGAAAGGCGACTTCTAGCTCTGTTTTGGCTTTATTAAAGTAGCCTGGTTGTATATGTACTTCAGAGTGTTATCATAATGGACCGTGATTTCAAACTCTGTCCACCGACATCCACTAACATCCTGCTTCAGGTTTCAACTGGGACATTTATAATCTTTATTTCTGAAAGCAGTGTTCAAAATAAACGATTTATTATCTTCAGGGTCAGTGTCTGGGTATTAACTGGATCGTGAGAAGATGTTTTTCTATATATATCAACAAACTGTCTATGGCGACTCCATTGCCATTATTTTCTTTGTTAAATAGCATTTTCCACTTTGTAAGATGTACAGCAATAAAACTTGGTATAATTTACCTTTACTTTGTACTCTATCTTAAATTCTGTATTGGTGGAAACAAAAAAGTGATATTTTCATTATAAGTAAAAAAAAAAACGTAATTAGTTTTAAAAAAAATCTTCATTAAACATTTTAAAGACTATTGAATTTGATTTTCTAAAGTAGTCAATAACACATATTTAAGCCTCTTATATTTCAATCAAAACATATTTATAATCTGTGCAACCTGTGTAAAAAAAAAGAAAGAAAAAAAATTTAATGTTGTCTTTTGGTCATTTTCTATTCTTCTACTTTTCTTTTTTTTTTCATACTCCCTAGTCTATATTGACTAGAATCTATATCCAGATCTACGATTGGCTAGAGAACTAGAGATATGATATAGACAATATAGTTTGAATATAAACTAGATATCTTTATTTTTTATAAGATGTTTTTTTAGACTATCACTATCACTAGTAATACTAGTAGTATCAGTCATCAGTGTCACTATCACATCATTTCACATCATACGTATGTCCTATGATACTAGAATTTACTAGATTGTGTCTACTATTAGTCTAGAGTCTAGTCTCTACTAGGCCAGGGCGACTAGACTCTAGTCAACTAGACTTGTACACACGTACTAGAGGATCGTACGGGTGTCGGCCACGCTAAGCCGATCTCGGGCCATTTTTAAGTTTCAAAATTCATAACTCTGTAATGGTCTAACCTATAAAAAAACTGAGGGTCTCAATGAATTCGTCATTCTTTTGTCTATAAAAATAGCTTCTTTGCAATGTATCACTACGCATAGTTAAAATTAGATCTAATGTGAAAAGGGGTAGGGTCGTTTTTCTGATCTGAAAAGTTATCAGCCAGTTTTTTGTCTCTGTAAAAGTTGTGGGCCGGTTTGGAGATTTATCGGCCACATCAAAGGAAATATATGTAAAACATGTTATTATTAAGACATTTCATCCTTAATTTTATTTTTTTGTACATTAGCGCAACGACACAAGCCATATTGTCACTTTTCCCACGCTCCACGCTTTCATTCTCGGCTTGTAACTGACGTCACACCTTTGCCATTACTTTGGGCCTAGCTAGGGAAAAAAATCGCCTCTGTTATGGGGGGGAAGAGGAGGAGTATACTCTCTCTACTGTACCTTATTGTCTCTACGGGGCACTTTTTTTTTCCCCGTAGCACAGCTCTCACTAGCGCAGTGTGTGCCTGTCTCACCTTAGCCTTTTCGGTACCAGTCGATCGATAATCGCTAGTCTCCTGCTCTCACCTGTTTTTTTTTTCCTTAGAGCGTCTCCACTCTTATGGTATGCTTGGGAGACATGGAATAAAGGGGAGTGGGGGGGAGGCTTCATACTCTCTTTTGATTTTAACAATCTCTTAGACCACACATAGCATAGTGTGTATTTATCTACTTATCACAAGCCCAGTGCACGTTGATGTTTCACACAAAGGCCTTAAGCGCACCTGGTCAATCAATAATGTAGGCTCGATGTCTACAATGATTTTGCTATTGTGTCTTATTTTTCAGCAGCCTATTGATGCTAGTTTAGAAATAAATGGTGACGTGCACAGAAGTGCCATAACATTTGTACATATTAGTTGCATTTTCAATGGTTTAAAATAAATTGTTATACGTTTTGCATATATGCGATCTTAAGATTTTTTTATAAATATGTTATAATTTTTTTTTTAGTGAAACACATAACAAACACATACAAGAATACATACATAACTTAAATATACATTTTGTACTATATTATTTTGACAAAATACAAAGTTATTTCATTAATTGTTAAAAAAAAAAAAAAAAAAAAATAATAATTTCCCCTCCTTTGCAGCGTCAAGTTATTTCCCTTTGATGACTTGCTTCATATGTTTTCATGGTAAAACTTGTGGGCCACCCCTATTTACATGTTTAATTGGGAAAAGAGAGTCTGGGTTTTGAAAATTATTTGTTTCTATGTCTATTTAGAAGCATTATATCTGGGTTTTAAGTGGCTGATGGATCTAGGGGCTTAAAAATCGTCTTAGCTCCAGACCCTATCTCGTTCTTCCCATTGGGAGAAAAAAAGGTCAGTTTTACAGTAGTCTACTTTGAACCCAAATAAAATTACTTTCTCTCAATGAAAAAGGGAGCTGTACGTGTCAGAAGTGTGACAAAATAGTCCATGCGCAATATTTAAGAGGAAGTTGGGCAGTAAACATTCTAATAACGAAGTTTTAATAATAATAAAGTGAGGTGCCCGATATGCAAGACGAAACCTGGGTGGCCGACATCGGTACTCTCCTCTAGTATCCTAGACTTAACTTAAACTAGACTAGTTCACCTGAGACCTGAGTAGTTCTAGATCTAGTTGTATTAGATTTTGGATATAATCTAGATCTACTAGATTCTACTTATAAATAGGTTCAGTAGATCTACTAGAATACTAGATTCTATCTAAGTTATACTATAGTATAAGTATAGTTTATTATACTAACAAATAATACAGCCGCGAGTGTTAGAACTAAAGAACTTAGAGTTAGACAGTTAGTGTTAGTAAACTTATTTTTTTTACAAAATTTTACCTTTTGTTTTACAGCCGAAACTTTGCTGTTGTTTTTTTACCTTTTCTTTTTAGATCTAGATCTAGATTAGATCTCCATAGATTCAGAATCTAGACTAGTACTCTAGATCTACTGTCACTGTTGAGCCTTATTTATTTTTTTTTTAGAAGGTCTCACTTTTATTTTTAGGTGTAAAAAACATCTTCCCCTATTTCTATTATTATTATAGGGGGAATCACTCTATTGGGAAAAAATAAACGGTGTTAACTTAAATTTTTCTGCCCAGTAGCAATGTCCCCCAAATCCATTATTATAATCTGCAATATAATTGGACGGTAGTGTCTTCCCAAAATAGGACTCCAAAGCCATATGAAAAAGTGTTCGAGATGAACTACTAAACTATTACTTGCCCCAGCTAAACAAAAGGGGTTTTAAGTTTAAATTGTAGTTAAACCCCCTCTTCTATAAAACAAAACAAAAAAAAAAAAATTAATGCAAACGACAATCCAATTCCAAGATAAGGAA
>JADKLZ010013703.1:0-23945 GCA_021533235.1 Biomphalaria straminea | reverse complement strand
TGAGTTGAGAGAAGAGAAACTGTGTTATGAGTTGAGAGAAGAGAAACTGTGTTATGAGTTGAGAGAAGAGAGACTGTGTTATGAGTTGAGAGAAGAGAAACTGTGTTATGTGTTGAGAGAAGAGAAACTGTGTTATGAGTTGAAAGAAGACATAACTTATAAGTAGTAATGATTTATTTTTTTAAATGTCTGTAATTCATAATGCATGTTAATTTCTGTTACTAAGATGTTTTGATAGCTGTCTTCTCTCAACAAAGATCTGAATCTCTGGACTTCAAGATGCTGTTGCCATTAGGAAGACTTTATTCATTTAATCACTATTGACAATGTTTATTTTATAAAAATGGCTCATATTTTTATTTCTTTGTTAGGCTATTATATGACTTGTTTTGAGATTTTGAGAACCTATTTTTACCCACTATTAGCTGTATTTAAAAATACTCAAATAATAATATATGAAATCAATATTGTTTAGTTATACACCTCAGAAACTGAAGCGGCTGAACTCCCCTTGCGTATGGTTTTGGTTATAAAATACTTTTTATAATCTTTTTATCGGTAAGGAACATTTGAAATCATGAACTACGAGAATGTCATTCAAAAATTCAGTTGTTTCCCTACTGATAGGAAAAAAAATGCCTTAATGGCTCACTAGGAGGTTTTCAAAATCAAAACTCGTACACTTTCCATAGTGTGCCCCCCATATTGTTTATTTCAACATTGAATTTCTGCTGAGAATTGCAAGTATATGACAGTTGACAAAGTCTGCATTGCAGGCATATGACAGTTGACAAAGTCTGCATTGCAAGAATTATGACATTTGACAAAGTCTGCATTGCAAGCATATGACAGTTGACAAAGTCTGCATTGCAAGTATATGACATTTGACAAAGTCTGCATTGCAAGCATATGACATTTGACATGTCTACATTGCAATTACATGACAGTTGACAAAGTCTGCATTTGCAAGTAAACGACACTTGACATGTCTGCATAGCAAGCATGTTGCACTTGACATGTCTGCATTACTCACTTTTAGTTTCTCTTATTGTTCCAATTATTGTATAAGTCAGTGAGAAAATGTTTAACATTTAACAAAAACAAAGCAAATATTTTATGTTCTTTAGCAATTGTTTGACCAGGGGCATTATGTGTTTTATATATTGATGATATATGATGCATAGGCTAATTACTTCAAATTATAGTACAGTATACTTATTTGAAAATCTTATATATATATATATATATAGTTAGTCTTTAGGGTTGTAATTGATTCATTTTCTGATTGAATAAAAAAACACAACAATATTATGTAATTAATAATACAAAAAGTATGTATCTGATTTTAAAATTGCTTCCAATTATAAAGTTGTTGTTTTCCTGGTTAAGTTTTTTTTTGACAATATGTGTAATTATTGTAGGAATAGGCTTCATTTAATTAGTTGTATTTTAAAAGAATTTTTTTTTCGAATAGCCTTATTCTACAATAATTATTCAATTTTTGCCCTACTGACATTTCTTTCAATTTGTGTGTTAGCTCTATGATCCAAATCTTTCATGACCTTCAGAGTGTCATGTGTACTTGACATTCTATGACCAAACTCAGGGTAAACTATTACAACTTTAGCAACATGGCAGATACATATTTATATATATATATAGAGAGAGAGATAACTTGTTTGACCAAAATAAATGGGAACATAATTTGATCACAGCATTGGTATTTTTATTATTCAAAGTTACATAAACAGATTGAACCAGTCTAGGAGTTTAAGTCTGGAAACTTTAGAATTTGTGTTATTCAAGGATAGCTGTGTTTTTGATGGTTTCACTATGTGAGTTGTACGTTGGTGAAAACATTGATTGTGACTATATAAAGTATGCTGAAAATATTTTAGCAATAACATTATTAAGGAATGTTTAATATGATCTAGGATGAAGTTTATGAAAACCAAACTCTCTGCCTTGTGTACTGCTTGATAGAACTACTGCTCAACTATCAATGTAGTTATGGATGCATATGTCTAGGAACGAAATCGCTGTTTATGAGAAAATGTCAAGCGTTGGTGAACACGGATGTGTGTGTAGCAAGCTATTCGTCATTCCAGCCATAAATATTCTTGTCAATCCTGAACTCATCACTTGTACAATGAAAAAACAGTCATGCCCTTTGACCTCTCACCTTTCATGCCATTGGTTGTCTTTTATCTCTACTGAATCTTATTATGTGTTCACTGTTTCACACAAGCCAATGAATGTTGACTGAAAAGGAAAAAGAAATATTGTATCTTTTTTTTTTTTGAGAGATACAAATTTATCCTGGTGTCTTGCTGCTCATCTCATAATTCTGTGTAGTCTACATATTTATATATATATCAACTATTTCATTATACCTATTTATTAACTTACTATTTCTCTTTTTTTTTTTTTTACCCTTGAAAAATTCTCAGAAAATGTGTTCAGATACAATGAATAAACCAAATGAGTTTTATTTGATTAGTGTCTACATAAAAAAGTAGGGCATAATTATCTTCTTTTTTGAAGTAACGTCTGTAGTCTATAAGAAAGTAACACCAGAATTTAAGCAGTAAATGGATTTGGTTGGATTCTAGTGAGGACATTGTTGTTATCATTACAACTTTAAAGTAGTTTACAGTCTGTCTTGCAATATACATCTTTCTATGGTTTACTTATAAACTTGTGGATAAAATTTCAGGGTACATTAAAACCTGTAGAGACCACTAGTAGTTCTATTCTTGGTTGACTGCCTGAAAGGTTTGAGATTTGTTTATAAACATGAACTTAACACATTTTCAATGATATTGTCTCTTTCACAACCCAAATTTGATTGTCTTATAATACTGCTAGTTCATTGGTACAATTTTGATCAACTATGAACAGACGTTTCCTTGAAAAACATTTTTGACATATATAACAAAAAAATCATGACTTTCTTTTATGCCTATCAAGTTTCATTGCTGAAATAACTCATCATGGTCAAGCACATTCTTTCCTGGCATACATGTTGTTTTTTTAATTTGCATCTGAAAAAAATATTTTCTTTTCAATTCATCTCTTTCATTGCCTTGTAAATGATATTCATGTCTTTCACATTGTGGGTGGTCTTTCAATACACATTTGAACTGTTTCCACTTGACTTATCCATTAGTTACTTTATCGAAATTTAGCTTCAACTGATAAATAATCTCACACTTATAGTTGTATTTAATCATCAGAACTATGGCAGTTGTATCTAGTTCCCAAACACCCTGTTTTTTTTTGTTTTTTTTTGCCAGCAGTCACTAATGTTCTGGTGCATGTTGTTCTGTTTGATGATACTTGTATCTTAATTTAACTGTTAGTCTAAACGCCAGTTCTTTATAACACACAGTAACAGATTAAATTATAAATCACTTCAAGAAATCCAATTAGTAAAACTTCAAAAGGTTTAATCACTAATAAAGAAGGGCACAGTCCACGTCGTCCTCTAGCCTAGTCCTGTAGTCTCTTAGTGTCCCTTTCCTCTACTATTTCCTGTTCCTAGTTTTTAACTATCCGTCACGTCACTATGGATAAACCCAACTTCTACGCGTCTTGTGTCTCTACACTAACAAAACTGCTTTAATAATGTCAACAACTGTGAGCACACAGTCAGCATGTCTTGTTTGGAAAGTAGCCAACCTTCTTCTAAACTTTTTAAATATCTTGCTAAGACTTGTTTATATCCTAGGGTCAAACATACATACTTACCAGATCATGACTCCTCATGTGTATTGTAGTTACCCAAGTCTTCAGCTCAGAAATCCACATCAATGTTTTATTGACTTTTTTTTTTAATTCTCAACTCCACAATTATTTTTTTAAAACTAATCAAAGCTACAATGTTAGCTGGTAATATCAACCTACACACACAAAAAGGATGTAAAAAAATGTTACATGAATGATATCAGGAGAAATGTTTTTCTGTTTCTGCATTGAATGTTTTGCTTTTGTCCACTTTTATTTGTAGTAGCTAGTGATGCGTAGGACGTAATCTTCTTCTTTTTTTGAGTAACGTCTGTATTGTATAAGATAAGATATGAACAATGGTTGCAGGGTTATGTCATTCAAGTCTCAACAAGCTATTAAATAAATAAACCATTCTACAGACAAAAATAGGGAGCACGGTGGTCAAATGGTTAAGCGCTTGGCTTCCGAACCTGAGGTCCTGGGTTCGAATCCCAGTAAAGACTGGGATTTTGAATTTCTGGATTTTTAGGGCGCCCCTGAGTCCACCCAACTCTAATGGGTACCTGACTTTAGTTGGGGAAAGTAAAAGGTGGTTGGTCCTTGTGCTGGCCACATGACACCCTGCTCGTTAACTGTTGGCCAAAGAAACAGATGACCTTAACATCATCTGCCCCATATATCGCAAGGTCTGAAGGGGACACTTTACTTTTTGCAGACAAAAATAAGAATTGGTGTGGACATTATGTAATTTATATCTGAACTGGACACATATATATATATGCAGAGAGAGAGAGGAGAATCTATGAATGAATATAAAATTTGGATTTGCTATTATGTGTTGAATTTTATTTAAACTTTACTTTTGAAGAGTGCCATTGCTTTGTGTTTATTTTATTTTTAATTAGCTCTTGAAACTGGGATCAAAATATTTTTTTTTAAACTTAATTTTTTTTTCTCCTAAAACAGTTTTCTAGTTTTTGTTTTCCATCCTATGTACATATTTGCTTTACGTTTTTTTTTTAAAACTGTTTCTGAGTTAACATACAAAATCTCAACTATTTAAAACATCTTTTGAAAACATGCATAGAAACTGAGATGGACTTAGCTGTGTTAAATTCATCTATATACAATGTTACAGAAATACTTCTTGTGTTGAATTTTAAAAAGAATTCTAGACTTTGTTTTTCTTGATGTCTTTATTTTTCTTGGTTTGAATTTGGATTTAAAATACAAACTTTTCACTTAAAATTAGACTTTGTGTTTCTTCACTTCAATTATTGCATTTAATATTGTGGTGGATAAATGAAATGAGAAACTTCTTAATACAAATCTTATTAACTCAACAGTTCCTTGAATACATCACAAAAACAATCAACAAAATGTTGCCATAGTAAGATGATTCTATTTAATCAACAGAAGCATGAATGGTAGAGAAAACATTGATACAGCAGCAAATAGGTATTTAAAAAAAAAGTACATAGTAAAAATAAAAACAGAGAAATGGAATTCAATAAAAAAAAATCATTGATGCAATAAAATAAATATTTCGATATGTTGTGCAGTATAAATTAAGCAGTAAAAAATGTAACAGCAAGATTTTAAAAAAAATAAAATAAAATAAATCCTGGTTGGGAAGAGTTTCTCACTGATGTACAGAGCTTAAGGTTAATCTAATTGTACTAAGACAAGAGTTGTGTTTGCTAAAGGCAGCTCAGAATCTTGCCAGATAAACCCATACCACAAGAGAAAGACCACAGTGCATTGAACATGTTTTGTCAAGATAGATGAACTATACAAAACCAAATAAAAAAAAATATTGCAAACTGTTTTGGGATTGGCTTAAAGGTAGTTTTGTATCTCAAAACTATTCAACTTTCCAAATTTGACAGTCAATAAAACACTCTTGTAAAGTCTTGAACAATTGTTAGACCATCAAGTGATCTCAAAGCTTCTTGCTCAAATTTGAAATGTACTTTTTATAATTATAAACATTCTTCAGGCTGTCTGGAGCTCTCTGGACTGTCATCTCAGTGGCCCTAGGTTCAAACCTGCCCACTGCCATCTAATAACATCATACCAGAGGTTAGTTTTGGGGGCAATCATCTTCATTTCTTAAGGAACTTTTTAAACAAGATTTTAAAAAAGAAAAGAAAAAAAACAAATAAAAATTTGAGGCATCAAGTTAAAACTTATATTTTGGTTATTTTGAGTTTTTTTGTTTTTTTTAAATCAAGTATTATTTATAAAACATGGAGGTCTGATTGGACTATATTTACTGATCAAATTAAACAACCTAGATCAAACATAAAATTCAGATAATAATTTGTTTATAAATGTAAGACAGTCACAAATTTTAATTGCCAACTTCATTGACAAAAAAACAACAAATGAATAAAGGAATCTTTCTCATATTGTTCAAAGACTGCTTAAAAGTTTAAAAATGTCTTAAAACTATTATTTGCAAAAGTCAAACCTATGTAAATGTAGGTAAAAGGGCCCATAATATGTTTGGAAGATTCTCAAAATGTAAAATGTACAAAAACATGTCACTATTACATCCAGATATCACTTCTCATATAGGTTAGTAAAAAAAAAAAATTACCTGCCCATATGTTCTGCGCACAGAGACTTGACTTAGTTACAATATCTGGGCTTGTCAGCAAATAAACAGGTAGATCTAAAGCAAGCAATTAGGAATATTCTGTTCTGGACCTGAGTGTGACTAGGGAACAAAGTCAATGAACATGTTTAAAGTGAACATGTGAGGAACAAACTTGAGAGATTATTTCAAGCGAGTTGTGAAAGCCACTTGACTAGATATATCAAATCCTGACCTGACATGAACTGTGTTGCTGAGCACCTAAAGGCATCACAGAAACTTTCTCCGAAATCCCCACATCCACAAAAGAGATTGGACCCTAGGGCACTGAGCGGGCTGTAAACTTGAGAGATGGGCTAATCAGAAGTCATTTTTAAAAAAATTTAAGTTTTTTTAGCTTTCAACTTATAAGTGAATTTTCCTGATATGCAGACAGGGAAATGATTAAACATGAAGAGAAAGTTTTGTAAAAAACTTAACAAAGTAAATTCTTCATCAAAGCTAACTTGTTTTTTTTCTCTCACTAACATTGTAAAGAGAAAAAAAAAAACTTCACTAAATCTAAATCTATACAGACTTTCCTTAAAAAATGATTATTACATCCCTGCTGATTATTACATCCTCTGCGTATCCACATGTTAATAATCTAGTCCTGCATGTTAAGAGACAAACTCAAATACAAGAATTCAGGATCTCCTATTGATAGTTTGTACATATATTTAATAATCCTTATGAATTCTCAAGAGAGATACTTCCCATAAAATATATCCAAAGCTATCATCATACTAGTCTATTTTGAGTTTTAAAAAAAATAATAATTTACACCTACAGCTTTTCAACATTCTGGCCAATCATTTTGTATACAATATTTGTGTGTAAATTTCCATAAAGCAAAATGAAAACAAAAATTCTTACACTAAAATATACATATTGCATGTTGAATCATAAGTAGAAAATGAAGTAGTTTACAACTGTAAGTAGTTTTCTTATCTGTTTCTCTTATTTGGTGCATTAAGTAGATAAACACAAGTGAGTACACGAACAAATAAAATTTGTTTTTGTTTTAGGTAGAGTAAAGCTGATTAAAAACAGCCATCTCAGTAGACTCAATACAGTTTAATACATCTTGAAGATCTTGAGTAGTAATCTGTATAATCACATTATTTATAATATAGAATTTTATTTTTAATTAAAGACATACTTAAAGCAAAAGGAAACAGATCAATTTAAGATTGGAAGAATCACTTTGATACAAAAATAATTATAAAAGAATAAACAATAAACACATTATGAAAAATAAGACTTTATCTTAAATAAACTATTGTGATAATGGCACATATTTTGAAAAGCAAATAGCCTATTTGTTTAAAATGATTACTTATAACAGAGCTATTGTTTGAATAAAGAATAACATTTCTTTTCAAATTTTTATGTAGCATGCCCACATAGGAAATCTCTGTCCATTTAAGTTAGAAAGACAGTTAAGTAGTTTAACATTGTTTATTTCAGTAACTTTTATATAAAGTAAATAACACACAGAGACCAATTGGAAACCAAAAGTTGGACAAAGTGAAAACATTTTCAATAAAATTGACAACAGGGGTATTAAATCTTCTGCTCAATCTTTGCATTACCAAGTACTACATCTCAGATCTTGCGGACATTTAGATACTCCTATAGAGCCCAAACAGAAACTAGTTTATCTAGGCCGCTTCTTAAAAAAAAATTTAAGTCTTTTGTTTGTGTATAGAATATGTACAATATTCACATGTTGCATTTTTAGAAAAGTCTTTTTGTTGACTTTGAAAGTGATCTCTCAGCAATAAATCAATATCTGCTAAATTTATGAAACAAATATGGTATCTAGATATATTTTAAAAAATACCTGCTTCTAATAAACTTTGGCTTCTGTTTTAAAAGTTTATTATTTAAAAAATCTTTAATCAAAATAACAACTAATAATTGTTATCTCAATAGAATTTTTTTTAATGACAACTATTCCTTAATTTTGCATTTATGTTCCAACTAGTAGCCAATGTTTGTGTGTGTGTATATATATATATATCTTTCTAGTATGTATTACAAAGACTTCAACTTTCCACCTATTAAAAAAATTCAAATCTAATTCTATTTTAAGCTTTGTACTTCTGACCAATCATCACTCCTAAAGCCACCACACCCCCAGCCACAGCTGCTCCAGCTACAACTTTTTTAAGAGCCTTCCTGACTTGGTACCAGAGTACAGCGCTCTTGACTCCCATGATCACTTTCTGCACACTTGGTCTCTGGCGTGCTTGGTTCCAGTATTCAATGAGCGCTGGACGCTTAGCTGGATCTAAATACCTGGATAGGAAAGAGTTGATTTGATATAAATACCTGAAGATAATAGTGTTAAGTTGACCTGATTATGATATTATTAATTAGATTTAAATACCTGGATAAAATAGTGATTTATTGTACTTAAATTCCTGAATTTGATTGTGTTAATTTGATATTAATACCTAAATAGGAGAAGTTGTTGTGGATGAGCGGTAAATTGATTGGCTTACAAACTGGGGGTCCTGGCTTTGAATCCTGGTGAAGACTTGGATTTTTTATTTCATGATCTTTGAGCGCCTCTGAGTCCACACAGCTCTAATGGGTAACTGACATTAGTTGGGGAAAAGTACCTAGCACTACTTGGATCTAATTACTTCAATATAATAGTGTTAATTGGATCTAAATACTTGACCATGTTTGTTAACAGCACTATTTACATAAAATTATTGTTATTCTTTTATAATAATGTTAATTCTCAAAAATCTAACAAAATGACTTTGTTAAGCATTGAGCTTATCACTATTGAAATGAAGATGTTTGAGCCTGTAGGCCTATAAGATGTTAACTTACTTGGACAGAAGTCCAATGCTGACAAGACGGCCCAGTAGCACACACAAGGTAATGTCAGCAGCGGTAAATCTGGGCCCACACAGCCAGTGTTCTATGATGTTTTCTGAAACATAATGTTTCAATACTAGAGCTTGTCTTATATAATAAAGATGGTACTTCAAAAATTAGAAGAAGATTACGCCCTACACTTGTTAATGATTCTCATCATCCACAGCAATGAGTGGACAAAATGTCACAGGCACCTGTAAAAAATGTCACAGGTGCCCATAAAAATGTCACAGGTACCCGTAAAAATGTCACAGGCACCCATAAAAATGTCACAGGCACCCATAAAAATGTCACAGGCGCCCATAAAAATGTCACAGGCACCCATAAAAATGTCACAGGTGCCCATAAAAATGTCACAGGCATCTGTAAAAATGTCACATGCATCTGTAAAAATGTCACAGGCACCCATATAAAAATGTCACAGGCATCTGTAAAAATGTCACAGACACCCGTAAAAATATCACAGGCACCCATGCATTATCTGAAGACTAATTGATGTCAAGTGTGTGTGAGTGTAAATCTAGTTTCTGATGTAACTTGGATGAAGATTGTTGGACAAGACTCTGGATGAAAGGGGAGCCGAATGGAAGGGAAAGACAGAAAAATAAATCAATGTGTTATTTTATTATAGCTTTTATATAGCGCTACTTTCATGCTTATAGCATGCTCAGAGCGCTTTGGTCCAATCTCATTTGTGGACCAGTGGGGGGGGGGTATCTAGGAGTTGGTTTCCTGTGCTGCCTTTAGGCGCTCAGTAAACACAACTCTGCCCAGGTTGGGTGTCAAACCTCGAGCCCCTTTCTATGTAGCCAAGCGCACTTAGCTTCTCGACCATGCTTGCATGGGGAAAACATTGGGAGTTGGGTTGTAGCCCCAGACAGCTAGTCCAACATACTCCTAGTTGGCCTAGAGATATACTTGTACATTGCATGGAGAAAGCACTAGGTGTTGGGTTGTAGCCCCAGACAGCTAGTCCAACTTACTCCTAGTTGGCCTAGAGATATACTTGTACATTGCATGGAGAAAGCACTAGGTGTTGGGTTGTAGCCCCAGACAGCTAGTCCAACTTACTCCTAGTTGGCATATAGACATACTTGTACACGTTTTGGCTAAAACTAAAAAACGTATGCGTTGTAAACATTTGACTTCAATTCACAGATATTTACAGCTTTCCATTGCAATGTAAAATATGTTAGAACATTAATGAATGAAGATGTGGAACAATTATTAAAAATATACTTCAACTCACATTAAAAGTACTTTCACTATACCATTAATACTCATGGTTCTGTCTCCCTCTTTAATCCATCTCTTCATAAATGTTACATCAGAAACTATAACCCCTCACATATCTCATAACAGTAATCAAAGGTAAGGCATTCTTGCATGTTACTCTGAAGCATCTCCAATTGCCCTTCTTGGAATTTTAGTTTAATGAATCCTTATATATTTCCTTTTTGACCCTTTGTTTTATTAGGTGAGTTCAAACTTTAAGTCAGCACGAGCAAAACCTGCCCTTGTGGAGCATCACCAGAGACTGCTGACCATGTCCTTCAAAGCTGCATACTATATCAAAAGACCCGAACAAGACTCTGGCCCAAAAACCCTCCTATGGAACAAAAAACTGTACAGAGAACTGCCTGATCTGGAGACTACTGTTTGATTTCTGATCTGAACCCTCCGACAGTAAAAATGAAAACAAAGATGAAGAAATTAGGTCAGACATATTAGCATATCATTTGCCTCTTCCTAATTAAGTGTGTGTGTGTAAACTAACCCCCAGACGTCTGATTCACATTTTATGAAAGAAATTTAAGTAGTTATACATTTTGTTTCTACATTTCCTTTCAAACAAAAATTGGCTCAGTAAGTACCACTGATGTTTATTTACCTGATCTGCTTTTACGGAGCTGTTCTTCCACCTCGTCCAACAATTTCTCTAATATCTCCATGAAAACCAGCGTGTCAGATTTCTCAAACATTGACGTACCACGCTTCTTATATTTTTCAATTTTTATGTCATACGCTTCTTTCAGCTCTGGATACTGCTCACGAAGTTTCTCCATTCTCTCGACAGTTTTGCAGCTTTTAACCCTGTACTCTTTAATTGATTAAAGACAAAAATGAATTTTAAACATAAGTTCACAAAATAAAGGACAATGGTTGGCTACCTAATATGTGCCTCAGGCTGTGGTCAGGATGGTCCAAGTAAATGAACACTGCCTGCTCTCTTTCCTGCCATCCTACAGAAGGTTTGATGTAGTAATAGTCTTTCTTCAGGAAGGTCAGAAACTTGTAAAACAAGAACTTACATTATTGGTTTAAAACAGGGGTCTCAAACACGCGGCCCGGCCCGTGAAACCATTTTGTGCGGCCCGCGACCTCGTCCGCGAATTTAAAAAAATTAGATAAAATTTACAATGACCTTATATAAGCCGTGAAATGATTTGCAACTGCACAATGTGCGCGACATGTTTCAAGAACTGGAAACTTGTATTGACAGGTGTGGGCTACCGTGGGAAAAAACTTGTTTCAGACTACGGAAGGTGCACCAACAATGTGTTCAGAGAAAGTTGGTGATAATGGTGTTGTTGGATTAATGGTAGAGAAATGGATTGGAAACGGAAAAGGGACTTTTGCAGCCATACACTGCATTCTGCACCAAGAGGCACACTGTGGCAAAAGTCTACAAATAAAGATGTGATGGATGTTGTCGTGAAGACGGTGAACTTCATACGTGCATGGGGTCTCAACCACAGACAGTTTGTGACATTTCTAGCTAATTTAGAAACAGAATACGGAGAGTTGCTGTACCATACGGATGTCAGATGGTTGAGTCATGAAAAAAAGTGTTGCAGAGATTTTTTTGAACTGAGACGGGAAATAACATTGTTCATGACAATGAAAGACAGAGACATACCTCAGCTCAGTGACCCAATGTTTTTGTCGGATTTTGCTTTTCCTACTGACATCTCGCAACATCTCAGTGCACTCAATTCACAATTACAGGGCACAAAGCAGCTGATTACCGTGATGTTTGACCGCATCAAATCATTCAGATACAAGCTGACTTTGTCGGCCACTCATCTGGCAGATGAAACATGGCTCATTTCTCTTTTCTACAGAGCATAACGGTTGAACCACAGCGCCTGAAAGACTACGTAGAATCCTCTCCAGACTACTGGAAGATTTTGAACACTGCTTTCAGCAATTCACTGCTCTCGAATCACAGCTTTTCCTTGTTGCCACTCCGTTCGCAGTTGACGTGAAAAACGTTTCAGAGGAAGTCTAGATGAAACTACTGGACCTGCAGTGTGACACTGTTCTGAAGCAAAAATACGCTGATGTTGGCGTTCCAGATTTCTACCAGTTTCTTCCCAGAGAGAAGTTTTACAAACTTTTTCTGTGTAGCTGCTAGAATTCTAGTGATGTTTGGGAGAACGTACGTTTGCGAACAGTTTTTCTCCAGAATGAAGATTAAACAGCATTGCGATCAAGACTGACTGACGAGCATCTGAGAGCAACCTTGCGGTTTGCCACTACACGCGACTTCAGGCATAAAGTCGATGGTCTGACCTCTACCAAACTTTCTGAGCTGAGTGACGAGCCATCTGCAGTAGACCTAGTAATTATAGGTTGTTGTTTTTTTTTTTGGGGGGGGGATACAGTTTCTGCTTTTTTATTAGTGACAGAGACAACGTCAACTTATTTTAGTAAACTAAACTACCTGTGCATGTAATAAACAATACTAAATTTAATTAATAAATATAAAATCTTTATTTTAGCATTTAACTGCAGTGACAGTAGTGTTCGTAAAACTTAATGAAGAAACATTCTCTTTTCGTAGTGCGGCCCGCTGACTGGTTGTTACTTTTCATTGCGGCCCACATGCTGATATGAGTTTGAGACCCCTGGTTTAAAACAACACTTAACTTTTTAAAAGGAACAAAACTGAAAGGTGTTCAGGGAATATGGCTGAAAGTTTTCAAGATTATGTGGCCAGCACAATGGCCTACAATTTTGACTTCTTTTATCCACAAAAGAGAGGCATGGTAAAGCACTCTTCTGAACCAAGAGGTCCTGGTCAAGACTTGGACTTTGAATTTCAGGTCTAATGGGTACCTGACATTAATAGGGAAAAAGTCAAAGGGAATTGGTCGTTGTGCTGACCACATAAAACCCTCATTCACTGTGGTCCATAGAAACAGAAATGGATACTTTACTTATTATCCACAACAGAACACAGGTACCCAATATAGAATAATGAACTCTGGACTCAATATTTAAATTTTCAAGATATTAGTTATAGTGAGCAGAAAACTTGTTTAGTTCTATAAGTTTCGAATGGTTCTTCATTAATAAAGATTATTTTATCCATATCCAAACCTCCAACAATAATGCAGGGAATGAGAGCACAAACCACATGACCAGGAGGAAGCCATTGACAAGAAAATATCAGAACTCATTTGAATAAGTTAAAACAACCAATTAAATTTTAATTAAGGTAAAAGACAAGCTAGACAAACACATTTTTTTGTGTTGCTTTTCATAAAAAAAAATACAAGGCTACAAATTAGAATGTAAACTGGAACATAGATCTAGTAAAGTAGCACAATAAAATACTGTAAGATCACCTTCTTTTGTCATTCTATAAGCTTGCGGAATCTTGATTTCATCCACAGCTAATTCGGGGTTCAAAATAACACCAAAAGTCAAGCCCTCAACATTAAAACTGTCCAGTTTGGCTCTCCACTGTTTGTTTAGCTGGCCTTCAGGTGTACTAGAGTCTGGCACCAAGACTGGAGCTAAAAATAAAGTGTGCGTTAAGTGCATCAATAAATTATATCCAGGATAGTAACAGATTTAGATGTACCTCCAGCTTATATTATAAGTGGCACCTAAGTATACAAAAAAAAAGTTATAGTGACTTAGGACTATCAATAAAAGAAAAAAAAAAAGATTTGTAAGTAAAAGAAGAATAAAGAGAATAAAATGGGCAGACTTTCAATTGAAACAAGCAATCTTGAAAAAAAGAACAGGGGAAAAAGAAACAGCTCCTAAAACTACATGTTCACCAATTACCATTATTCAGTTGGTCCACGGCATCAATAATGCTGTCTGATTGGCTGATAAATTTATCTCCAAGCTTAAGCAGAGGAACCTGGCCATTTGGGTTCAAACGAACAAACCAAGGCTCGTTGACTTCGTGGTCAAACAAGTTCACAATTCTTGACTTGTAATTAACTTTCTTCTCATGAAGTGCCAACAATGCCTACCAAATAGAAAGAAATACCTAGCTCATAGCAATCTTACATAATGAGTGTTTTTTCTAAAAATGTTACTAAACTATTTTTTTGTAACAAATGGTGAAACAGAGTTCCATAACTTTATTCAATTAGAACTAATAGTTTTCGTTCTAAATCTTAACAAATGATATTCCGTACCAAAAAAAATGGATCTAGTTCTTATCTGTTAATAAAACCAAGATCTTTTGGGGCTTCTCTTCCCTTAATATACTTATGGGAAAAAAATGACACAGAGGTGTTTTGTGCACAAGTTAAACAGATTTATTTAATGATGTGTTCTATGTTTTTATTCTGTTTTTTTTTTAAGATCTTAAAAAAACGTATTCAGCTCTGAAAACAAAATATTGAATATACACTTGTAAATATTTATGGTAGAACTGTTGAAACATGGTTAAAAAATCAAGCCCTTTCAAAATCTGGGTACAACTCAAGCACAATTCTTATCTTCTTCTTATCTACTATAATACAGACGTTATTTTTTATACACTATGCAACAATGGCTTACCTTCTGAGAGTAAAATGAGGATGGCCAGTAATAAAGTTCTGCTTGAAGAGAAGCCATTGGAGATGCCTGCAAAGTAATAAAATGTAAAGTAAAATTATTTCCTATATACAAAACATTTTTAGCTCCATTTTTCTTCTTCTAGCCAGCTTTTTTTTATGCTGAGCTGTAGGCTCTATTGCAGTCTAAGCCATGGACAAAAAGCTTGCTGCTTTTTTCAATTGTTGTTTTTTTCAATTGTTCAGCACTGTTATACAGATTGTTAGTTAAGTTGGGCTGTAGTGGTAGTATCTTCTTATCTTATAGATTACAGATGCTACTTTAAAAAAGAAAATAATTATGTCCTATATATTTCATGTGTCAATCTAGTCATGCATGTTAATCAATCACTTAAACTCTGCCCTAGTAGGGTTTAAATGGTCAAATCACAATTATTAAGAGGAAAAAAAAAAACAAGTGTTTTTGTGGAGGGGCAGGTTTGATTGGAAGAGGTGTGGTGGCTGAGCGGTAAAGCACTTGGCTTCTGAACCGGGGATCCCGGGTTCAAATCCTGGTGAAGGCTGGGATTTTTATTTTGAGATCCTTGGGTGCCTCTGAGTCCACCCAGCTCTAATGGGTACCTGACATTAGTTGGGGGAAAGTAAAGGTGGTTTATCATTGTGCTGGCCTAATTACCGAAGGCCACAGAATCAGATGACCTTTAAATCATCTACCCTATAGACCACAAGGTCTGAAAGGGGAACTAGGTTTGATTGGACCATGTGACTATTGACCTCTGGGTCACAAAGCAAGGGACTGTTGAACATCATTCATCAAAAAGATTCCTTTTTTAAGTGTGGTTTGCTCTCCTGATCCTGTTTTATTGCTAGGTGGAGTAGTAGATTTGCAGGGTCTATGGTTGATGCCTGGCCTGGAATCTCTATTATTTCTCTGTAACTATTTCATCATCATCTCTCATTAAAAATTAATCATTTAGATTATTAGATCATTATGTATGTAGTACTTATGCATCTATATATGCATCACAGAAAAGGTGTTAGGATAATAAGTTAAAGCAAGCAAAAAAATCTTGTTTGTGAGTTGGCCACATAAAATCTCCATGTTTTTGGAGAAATTATTTTGTCAACTCAAGATTTACTATCGGCACATGGCTCACCTATTAGAAAATTTGTATGAATGCATTTATTGTATTCATCCCCAACCTATATAAACAATGGTTGTTAGTAAATGTATATTTTGTTTACCTCCCATGACAGTCAAGAAAAAAAGACCAAAGATCTAATTCATTAGTCTCAAGTCCCCCTGAAGACTTTGTTTACCTTGTGTGCTGTGACTAAATAGAGCTGTCTCCCTTTTTTTGTTTGATAAACAATGCCAGGGGTAAACAGAAAGGACTTCATGAGATTCAAGTATGTTTGTTTAAACTTAGTACATAACATAGTTGGCTGATGTAGACAATACCAGCTTCTGGGCAGCTCAGGGTTTCATTGCTCTGAAAACTTCAGCTGGCATATGAACCACATTCAAGAGAAAAGTGCCATACTAGACTTGAAAAGGCCCTAAGCTATTTGAGATAAAGGGCCCTTTTTAAAGAACATTATAAGTCGAGATATTATATGCATGACAATACTAAATATTTCTTAGGGGCCCTACACTGTAGCTTATGTTGTTTATAGGTAGCTCTGGCCCTTGTTTTATTAATGTTTTATTAAGAGGAGATGGTAATAATGTTTTAAGAAAGGGCATAAAAAAATAAATACAGAAAAATGCTTGAGAAAAGGTGGGTGGGGGGTATTAAGAATATGAAACTGTAGGGCATCACCATTTTGTTCCTAAGCCAGTTTGGAATCTGCAAATAATTAATTTTTTTCCTAGCATATATGTGATTTTCTTTCTATGATATGATCTATAGTCATTCACTACTGAAAGAAAATCACATATATGCTAGGACAAATTTAATTATTATATATATATATTATTATCAGATGGCTGCCTGGTCGAGCGGCTTGCACGCTGAACTGTCACTTCAATTTATCGATGGTCCCGGGTTCAAACCCTGCCCACTCCCATCCCCCGTCGTCCTGCGGGAGGTTTGGACTAGGAAGTAACTATCTTCAACTCTGAAGGAACATCCGAAACATGTAAAACACAACAAACAAACAATTATTTGCAGACTTCAAACTGGCTCATAGACATGAGATGAAAGCATGGGCATTAGCTATGGTCAGAATGATCTCACTCACACAGCAGTTCCCCACTTCTCCATGCAGCCAATGTAACAAAAGGAACAGCAGGTGTACTTATAGTTTATATTTAAAAGACCTTTAGGAGAGAAGACTGAAAAGTAAAGTAGCTTAGTACATAAAACACTGAACTTCAAATACAAAAACAAAACTTAATAAAATACTCAGAAAGACACAAAGATAAAAGCACATTCTTAACTCCATATTCTAGTACAAATTTGTACAAATGCTCCTTCTTCCCTGGTGCTATTAGAGTTTAGAATAAGTTGCCTGAGCTAGCCAGGAAAACCAGTGACTTGGCAGAATTTAGGTCATTGGTTAACATGCATGACTAGATGCAAGACACATAAGATGTAATCATCTTCTTTTTTTGAGTATATTATATACAAGATAAGTTTAGCAACAACTGAGGTTCTGCCAGGTGTGACACTGTGTGCTGCAAGCTGCTTAAGGCTCATCAACTCCTGATTTTTCCTCAGGGTTGATTCCTGAAGCCTTTCCTATTTGAAGCAGCAAAGGTTTGAATTCAGAGTTTTCCTTTTCTTAGATGGGTAGTCAGCCATGGCTAATGATCCCTTCATACCTGAAGCTTACCGGTTTAGGCACCAGTTCCTTCCCCCCTTTCTCCTGTCAGTGTTAACAATTCCACCAGACCAAATATCATAGTCAAATAAGAAACTCAAGAGTGAACTGGTTGTTGGCTACTCAGTAAATTTTACACATAAAATATATAGTCAGTTTTTTTTTCTTTTATAGTTTTTGTTCATGTTTAACTCAGATAACTTCATTAAGATATTCTGTGACATTTGAACTGAATTTATGTATCCAGTGAGTATTCAACTTTTGGTTGAACACTAAAATTGGGAAACAGGTTTTGGACCAATGATTTAGTCACAAAAGAAAAAGTGACACATGAAAAAAAAAAGACTAATGCAAAATAAAAAGTTTATTTGTACAATTTTAAAAAAAAAATATTTAGAGACGAGATCATTTTCAAAAAAGTATTAAAATTCATTTACTGGTATTGCATGACAATCTCTACTTTTTTTGGGGGGAGGCAATGATATACAACATTGATTCAAGTATAGATTTATAAAGACATCTGCTACAGTTCAATAAATTAGAAGCTTATGCCTTTCATTCTAAGAAGCAATCAGAAATATTTTTGTTTTTTTTTAAGTTTGGGATGTTCCTTCAGAAATGAAGATTATTAATTACATCCTGGTCCTAGTCTGCAGGAGAGCAGGGGATGCAAGCGGGCAGGGTTAAAACTGGAAACCATCTTCAAGACAGTCACATCTCACACTACCAGGATGTCACATATTTTATGGTTGAAAGAAATTATTTCTTTGCTAGTAATGTCTACCTTAGAAGTAAACTGACTAGACAAACTAATCTATAACCTATCTATGATCTTAGAGAGACTTCAGGACAGAAGACTAAAAAGTAATCTAGCAATAATATGCAATTTATGTATACAAAAACACATCTTAATTAAATTCAGAAAGACACAATGATAAAGGCACATTTCTTATCCTATTGCCATTAGAGCATGGAATGGGTTGCCTGAGTCAGCCAGGAAAACAGTGGCATAGCTAGGGTGAAGGAGGAGGGGGGGGGGGAATTTGAAAATCACCCCGGGCCCCCACTTCAGTGGGTCCACAAATGTGTGTTTTTTACATTAAAAATGATATATTATGCAAAATGCAGGGAGCCCCCACAGAGGTCAAGTCCCCAAACGATGAAAAATTCCTAGCAACGCCCCTGCAGGAAAACCAATGACTAAGCAGAATTAAGGTCTCTAATTAACATGCATATATAACTTGATTGGCACATGCATATGCGCAGAACATAATTTTTTTCTGTTAAGGAAGGTAGGTTTGTAATTTATAAGATAAGATAAGACAAGATGTCAGATCCTACTTAAGGTGGTCCATTACATTATTTAATTATTTTCAAGTTCATAATGTACTAGATCTATAATAATTAGAATCTATAACTAGCTATATAGATCTAGGTTACTATAGGCTACATGATGGATTTAGGCAATTATAAGGCCAGTATGCTTTATAAGTGTACTTAATGACAATAGTAGTCTATATTTTTTATAACAACTTATGGACCTTCACTATATATATAATATAGATAGAATCGAGCTCTAGACATAGATCTATGCTCTTTAACATACAAACAAAATAAATGTATATTACCTTGTAAATTGATGATTTGTTTTTTTTCTTTATTTTTAGACCTAATAAAACAGAAGAGCCCTATGTATGCTTGTACTTTGTTGCCACTTTCTATCAAAGACAGCAAATAAAGATGGAAAGAAAATTTCTATAGATCTAGATCTGTCTAGCACAAATATAATATATATAATAAAAAAAATGGTAGAAAGTCTTATAATTTAAAGAATAAAGGCAAGTATAAGCAAGCAGACAATATTAAGCTAGAAATGTGTAGATCTATATTACTATATAGTACTATATTAGTATATAGACTCAAAAAAACAAAATGTACTGCTGCAGGGGTAAACGACTGTATAGAAAATACAAAGGACATGCATAAATGTACTCGCGACGTCTTCTCAACCCCACCTCTTGTGGTTTTCAGGCGAGACAAAAACCTACAAGACATCTTAGTACATACTAAACTCCACAACATTCCAAGCGAACCCGGCACTTGGCCATGTAAGCGACGTAACTGTCAGACCTGCAAACACACGCTCGCCACCCCCACCATCACCTGTCCTAAAATGACCATCAAGATCAGTGGCAAATTTAACTGCAATAGCAGAGGAGTCATATATGCCATCTTATGCTCAAGGTGCCAAATGGTCTATATTGGAAACACGGGCAGGACTTTAAAAACACGACTCCAAGAACACCTTAGAGACATTCGTAACTTTGCAACTAAGCCCGTCTCTATCCATTTTAACAATACACATCATAGGGGTACCACTGATCTCCTCCTCACTGTTATACAACAATGCAATGACAAAAACACCCGTCTGCAGATCGAAAACAAACTTATTTTCATGTCAGGTACCCTCCAACCTAACGGGATCAACAACCAACACACCTTTGTCTAACATGCGACGGTCACCCTACTCCCCCTCTCCCCATCCATTTTTTCGTGACCTCTCCGCCCCCTTCCGTTTTCCTGCACTTTTACACCCAGCGTAGCTCATTTCTTTTCTGCCTCGATAGAGAACAACATCGGACAGATAAGTTACCTTAAGACTCTTTTGTGTTAATTGTTTGTTATTTTTTGTTTGTTTTGTAGCTGATGAAGGCCTCGTGGCCCAAACGTCCTTTGTTTTACTTGGTCCCGCAGGGTACATTTATGCATGTCCTTTGTATTTTCTATATTAGTATATAGTATATAGTCTACATCTAGATTATCATTAATTTTTAATATCATTATAATGAGTGCAGACTATTATACTTCTTCCCTAGTGCTATAGTATTAGAGTTATTAGACTCAATTAGAGCAAGGAACGAGTTGCCTGGGCCAGCCAGGAAAACCAATCCAATGACTTGGCAGAATTTAAGTCATTGGATAACAGGCATGCCTATTATTATACTATACAATTAAATACATGCATACTTAGGACATAGTCATCCTCTTTTTTGAAGTAAGAAGATATGTAGTATTTATTTTAATATAGATTCTAGATTATCTAGATCTATTAATTAAATTAATAGTATTAATAATCAAATTCATGTCTATCACGACATGATCATCTTGATCTTCATCTAGAAATAAATATAGATAGTCTAGATCACGTAGTTCTCTACTATAGTACTTAAATAGAGTCTAGTGCGTAGATCTATAATGACCAACTGACCCTGTTTATCCTTATGACCTTAGATCTGGTGGACGCTGCAGTGTACTCACTCGACCAAGTCTCAGCAGTGTCAATAATAATATACCGGTACTCGCTCGCCCAGGTCAGAGGTTAACCTACAGTACAGTCCCTTTATTTACGATCAAAACATTTTTTACGAGATAACGTTTTTTTTTTAAACCAAATTTAAAATGAAAATTGATATTGATATCTAGTTATAGATAAAGACCTAACTGACTGTCATTAAAATATATGGTTATGAGACCGCAGGATCAATCGTCATAATCGGTTATCTGTTTGTTATTAGATCTAGATTTAAATTGTTGATTATCGCCCTTCTTGCCTGTGTACTCTTTCAATCATATTCATATTTATTGCGCGTAAATCCCAGTCTGTTGCCGTGTGCCAAACTTTAACGACCTTAAACTGCATTATTTGGATGAGTAATGATCTTAAAGTTTTTACACTATGCACATTTCATGTAGATCTAAGATACAGTCTAGAATCTAGATTATGTTCAGTATGTTTTTTATTTTCCAGTAAGACTGACAAGAAAATGTCCAACTTTTGTATGTCCAAATCTTGTATACAACTCAACATTTTGAAATGTAAATTTTTTATGTATTCAGTCTATAATAAAAATTTTCCAATCGTAATGTTTCATTGTTGTTTAATGTATAGAAATAGATTTCCCTCTTCTATCATCAATGATGCTAATTAATTGATGATTAGTAAGAAAGGTTGTCCGTTGTGTCAGTATAATGTACATTTTTTTTAGGTTATAATGTTTTGTTTCAAATAATGCACAAATTGTAAGACAAATATCCTTACAGACAATAAAGATTATTATTATTATTATTAAATACAAAAAAAGATTCAGAAAAGATTTATGACTACAGTATAGGACAATAGGGGGGCGCGGTGGTAGAATGGTTAAGCGCTTGGCTTCCGAGTCTGAGGACTGAGGTCCTGGGTTCGAATCCCAGTGAAGACTGGGATTTTGAATTTTAGGGCACCCCTGAGTCCACCCAACTCTAATGGGTACCTGACTTTAGTTGGGGAAAGTAAAGGCGGTAGGTCGTTGTGCTGGCCACATAACACCCAGCTCATTAACCGTTGGCCAAAGAAAGAGATGACCTTAACATCATCTGCCCCATAGATCTCAAGGTCTGAAGGGGACACTTTTACTTTTATTTTTATAGGCCCATGATACAATATTTTAAATTTCGTACTAATCTATTCACCCAGCAGCAACATAAACAACTGGAATGTTGAGCAGATGATTGCTTGGCAGGGACGCCATAGTCAGGAAAATGCTGAACACCTGTTGTCACATTCTGCCAAGTCTTATTTAGATGTTGAGCATATTTACCTTCCTACCTACCTATACAACTTCCCATATACCCATTGTTGTTACTGGTCATTGACTTGTAGCACCAAACTGCTGGTAGACAACTAAACCGTTGTATGTATAATATATCTTTACTAATAAAACTTTAAAAACTTGAATAATTTCCTTTTGTTAACTAAACTAAATAGAACTTTATTTATAATATACACAAAATCTACTTGTGATAAAATGAACTAAATGTAGTAGACTTTAGTAATAATATCTTTCAACAAAATCTAACTCACTACAATAACACAACATTCAATCTCGCATTCTGGAGTCGTTTGCCCTAAGATCAAGTGACGACAATGCCACCTATGTTGTATGATTCACAACCAATAGCTAACTTCTTCCCACTGTCACCCTATACAGACACACCATAACACCCATGCTTCTTACCATCCACCCAAAGAACCTTCCCATCTACCAATTCACCACAGAACTTCGATACTCCATCCAGAGATGTAAGGTATAGGAGAAATAAAATACCATAGCCCCCCAATGATATGTAGTGCACTGGGACGGATGGACCAGACTAGACACAATAATAAATAGATGAAACATCTCTTTGTATAAGCATGCAAACAATCAAAGACAAATCAGTCAAAAAAAAATGTATTTTAATTTTTCTTTTGCAGCTCAATAAATCAAAGCTCATACTAAGGACAACAATAAAAAAAAATCAGTCGAGTCTCAAATAAATCAAATTAAAAACACGGTACTACATAAAGCCACAAAATTATTTTCATATATAAAAAAAGGAGAGAGAGAAAAAATAAATGTATCATTTTCCTTTGAAATAAATGTAAAGGATTAATACAATGCCCATAAAGAAACACACATTTTAAAAGTAGCAACAAATTCATGACTCAATCTCCTTAATATATTTTCTTTCTTCATTGTATTGCTTTAAAAATACATGTATTACTGTACCACCATAGTGATATTTTGTCAACTTAAAATCCTTGTCCCTTTTCCCCCCCCCCCCCCAAAAAAAAAAGCTAGTTTTATTTACGGCAGTGAGTAAAAAATGCAAGTATTTTTTTTTTTTTACAAAGATTATGTTAACTAAGTCAGGGTCTGTGAATTTTTAAGTTGAAAAAAAAAACAAAACATTCTTACTCATCCCCCCTAAATATTTCACTAGCAATGGACTATATAGTGAGTTACAGTTACATAATACTAGTCAACAGTCATAGGTCAAAGTAGGAATGAAGAACGAAAAATATTCTTTTTTTGTTGACAGACTAGGGAAACAAACTTCTATCAAGAACCAAACTCTTTGACCAAATGAAAAATACAAACAAAGAAAAAATATAAATAAATTTAAAACCTACAATGCAACATTGTACAATATTATAATGGAATCTTTGACAGTGGCTTCATAAA